>JAZGTJ010009087.1:7365-19918 GCA_036877575.1 Botia almorhae | reverse complement strand
CAGGCAGGCACTCCCTGCGTTTACAGGCAGGCACTCCCTGCGTTTACAGGCAGGCACTCCCTGCGTTTACAGGCAGGCACTCCCTGCGTTTACAGGCAGGCACAAAGACACTCCCTGCGTTTACAGGCAGGCACAAAGACACTCTCAGTGTTAACAGACAGACATCAAATAGGAAAACACGTGCAGAATCTAAGTGAAGTTCACTGGAGCGTTTATAAACCACTACTCCTAAAAATCAGTAGGCACTGATGAATATGAAACTTGTTTTAGTACCTGCTCCAGGAAGCTGAGCAAAAAGTCTTTGGCAGCAGTGTTGGAGGTGAAGAATCCAGATATGGCCTTCTGCAGAACATTAGGATTTAGTCTGCGGCTGGTAGAGGGCAGAGCACGCAGGGCACGTAGAACAAAGCGAGGCTCCTTGCCCTGGACAGCTTTCTCTATCTGCTTCACATGCTCCTTAATGTCTGAAACAAAACAACACGTCAGTGCTTCAGAGACTCATCTTCTCAGATTAGGTTGCATCATGGCTTGATGATCATCTTGCCTGTCAGAGCATGTGTACTCACACACACCCACACACACCCAAAACCACACCCACACATAACTAGTTTGTTAATGCAAATAATAAAAAAAAATACTTGTTTGTGATGCATCAATTATTTGTATATTTTAAAGCCCTAGTATGTTTTCTGTTTCTAGTATGGAGGTTCAGTTCCTATAGAATAACAACACAACTTGATGACAACTGAACTAAAACAAACCTAAAAAAATGTAAAAGCCCGTGTCAATAAGATAGTGAAGGAGTCTCGGATGATCACTGTATGCATCACTTCAGAGATCTACAATGAACTTTAAATATGATGAACTGTTGCTAATTAACAAAAAGTACTGTATTAACTTCATCCATCTTAACTCTGTATTAACAGTACAGAAACTAAAATTAAGATTAATCACTCAAAGACACCCCCTGACAAAACGGAGCAGAATTATTTTTGTAGTTAGAGCAAAGACATTTTGTATTGTAGATGTGTTCTTAGTTTTCACAGAATATTAATGAATGCAAAAGATGCCTTGAGTATTTAATTATTCCTTGCTTCAAATTGTATTAAGGTCAATTTAATAATTTTGCTTGTAATTGTTTGGTTGGAAAAACACATTATTTGGTTCATCTTCATTACACAATTTAATATAACTTAATAGCACACATGCTCTCTGGAAATCAGACATGAAGCATAGGTTTACATAGGTAATGTGAAGTTTAGGCTTATAACCAGGGTTAGGTGCTTCTACACCATTGTTATTCAACATAACCATAACTTATCCATAAAATCAGAGGGAAGTTAAGTTAAGGTTTGAGGTATGGTTCATTTACAGAAATGTTGTTTCAGAGTAAACAGATGTGACCCAGGAACTCCTCTCACTTCTCGGCCCACACAGACACTTTCAATGTTACACACACATAAAGCCAGACTAAGTGTTTACGCATGCACAAACACACACACACACACGTTTGTACAGCTATCTTTGTGAGGACATTCATTGACACAATAGAATCTCTAGCTCCTTACTCTAACCTTAACCATCCCAACTAACTGTCTAACCCCAACCTTTACCCTAAACCTAACCTTAACCAAATTCAAACCCTTACCCTAAACCTAACCCAATTTAAACCCTTACCCTAAAACCAAGTCTTAACCCTCAAACAAGTCTTTAAAGAGGTGTCACAAAGTAAGGACCGGCCAAAATGTCCTCATTCTGATGGTATAACTGGTCACATTGGTTCTCACAAAGATAGATGCACGCGCGCGCGCGCACACACACACACGCGCACACACACACACGCGCACACACACACACGCACACACACACACACGCACACACACACACACACACGCACACACACACACACACACACACACACACACACACACACACTTTCTCGTGTTCAAACCTTCCAGTGTGAGCTGATCTTGCTCTCGGTGAGTTTTCTGCTCCAGCTCGTTCATCTCTGCGTCATGCGGCTCCGTTCCGCTCTTCTCTTTATCCGCGCGCGGTGCTTTCTCGCGCTTCCTTGCTGTTAATTCTTTCATGTTTCGATCAAAAGTTTAAGGCCGACAGTTTAAGGGAAAATAACAAACCTGAGCCGCTTCGACTACACAACCAACGCTCAAGATGACTTGCAAATCCTCTTTTCTTCTTGGTTTTACCGACAGCTGGCAACCAACTTAATAGGTGCATTGCCGCCACCTTTAGCTTCGGAGTGTGGAACAGTTTAAATTCTGTTAGCCGTCTCCCTAATAAAATTAAAGAATATATATATTTATACACTTATCTTTTGATATGCTGTAAAGAAATCAACCCCTTTTAATTGTTTCAATTTACTTGCTGTTCTTCAATTATTATATTATATTATATTTTTTATTTTTATTATTATTTTATTCCAGATTAAAACCTTAACCTCAGACTTAAGGAACTTGTAACTGTTGTATCTCTATGTAAAGCTTGTTTCACTAATTTATCCATATCCTCATTTCCCTTTTACTTATATGTGTGCTGGAACCCATATAAAACTGAGGCTGAACCATATACCACACAACCATAATTAAAACATGCAAATTCCTGGCTATATTTACTATTTACGTGTTATAAAATATAGCTACAAGCAGCAATTACGAGGTCAAGCCCAAAATTGGCACAAAGGAAAATATGTGACAATAAAGTTCATCATGTTTCTAGCATCAGAATACAGTTTCCACTTGTAAATGTAGCTTTGTAGACTTGGCTTGTTGGTTCTCAAGACAATTTTTTTTATATTGAAAAAGTAGGTTGTGTGGTAATTTTATCATCTGATTACCACACATCTTTTTTATGCATCTTATTTACATAATCATTTTGCACATGACTTTAAGTCAATCGCTGCTATTTACCCCTTAGTTTGCACGTTTATTCAATTTGCACGTTTATTCAATTTGCTCATTTATTCAATTTGCACGTTTATTCATATTGCACATGTTTATTCTATATTCACAGTTTATTATTTTATGTCCTTATTGTATATTTTCCCTCTTATTGTTTTAACTAAATTTTTGTTATTTTATATTTTCTCAGCTTTGTTTATATAACTGTCCTGGCATTTACTGTGGACAGCAAAGTCAGAATTTCATTGCACAGGGAAACTGTTTCCTCACTGTGCATATGTCAATAAACGCTTTGAATCTTGAATCAAATTTGGTATCATAGTACTCTGCATAAATTTTGTTTTCATCTTTTGACCAGAAGCTGGCATTGGCCCCAAACTTTGCAGGTTTGTTAAATACTGCATTTTACAACAAAATTGAAAGTGGGTGACGCCCAGAATGGCCAACCATCGAACATCATATTGTTCGATATTGTTTAAATATTGTTTGACTCTGCATGCCTCAAGGAAATTAAAGAGATAACTCTCATAATTATACAGTAAAGTATTCAAAAGTTCTAAGCATAATTAGCTAAAAAAAATTTTTTTGCCATTTTTCATATCTCTGGACAAGCAGGTGGCACTGTGATGAAATGGGGCATGCACCCTCAGGACATGTCTGTGATGACATACCAACTTTCAATATACCCAAGCACTGCCAAGATACACCCTCATATCCATTATTGCATGATTGCTGAAAAATATGTAGACACAGTGTACGAGAATGGTACATTATTCAATGTAACAGATGACCGCCAGGAGCTCTCAATAGTTCTTCCTGAAGGCAACGTTTATCAGTGGTGCATGGTCAGTCAGATTGTACGATAACCTGTCCTAGAAATCAAACTTGTGGCACCAGACTGATTTACAGTGTTGCATACAGGTAGACAGTTTGGTGAATGCTCATCTCTGCGTGCTTGTTTTTGCTCTGTATAATGCCTTGATGTAAATACATTTATATGTGCATGTTTAATTCAATTCAATTCAATTTTTTTTATATAGGGCTTTTTACAATGTTACATTGCTTCAAAGCAGCTGTACATAAAAAAAAGAATAGTAGTAAAACACAAAGCAAATGTCTGACATGTTAATGGTATTATTGCAAATAATATGTGTGGGATAAGACTAATATGTTTTAATGTGTTTATTAAACATATAACATACAAAAAATATGTTTATTGTTTATTACTAATATGTTTACAAAACAAAGAGCTGACTGAACCAATAAAGCCACAAAATTGTTTAGCAAAATACATGCATTCCAGCTTACATAAATTATAGTTAAGCAAAATACAAGCATTTCAGCTTACATAAGAAAGGTATATAATAGGCCACATCATGGGACAGTGCTATAAGGGATTTGCAATAGTACCATGAACTACACAACATGCAAAGCAGCATACATACAAACATAAAATATATACAGTAAAATATTGGACGTTTATAATTTACAAAACCCTAGTCCAAATTAGACATCAGCAGTCTCCCAACAAGCAAGCCAACAGGGCGACAGTGACAAGGAACCAAAACTCCAATGATTTATAGATGGAGAAAAAAACCTTGGGAGAAGCCAGGCTTGACCAGGAGGTCCAGTTCTCCTCTGGCACATTAAAGCTGCAATTTGTAACTGTTTTAGATGTGAACAGAGTTTATTGTGATGAATTATAGTTAATTGTAGGTGTAAAACTGATGGTTCCAACTATATTTGATATGNNNNGCACTGAAAAATCGTGCCAACAAAAGCAGTGAGGCATAATGTTACTAATTGCAGCCATAACATCACACTGCTGTGACTAAGCAGGGAACAAATTAAAGCTAAAGGTTGTCATGTATATAATGGTAACATTACTAAAGTAAGTTTATCTGTTATATGTATGTTAATTGATGTTTCGCAATTGTTTGCGGATCATCTCATGATGATTTACAATTGGAGAGTTCTGAGCACCGTAGCAACTGTAATTTGCCACGAGAGAAACACGCTAATTAGCACTGGCATCTACAGTATTATATTGCATCACACGTGTGTTTACAATACACAACTATATAATGTCTATTTGCGTTGATTATGTTGTTATTAATGTTAAGGATGCAGACTTGATTGTCTAATCAGTGTTTATTTGCATATGTTTGATTATCATGTCAGTGTGAAAATATGGTTGTAATTATATTTCTTTATTGTTCCTTTAGACCATTAATATAGATATCATTGCCAAAGAATAACTGGTGCAGATGACAACCCAAAGACTGTTTAATAAATCCGTCCTTGTGAAGAATCTCTTACCGGAATCCTGTCCATATTTGGCGGCCTCAACCAGCGTAATATAGTAGCGTGACTCCGCTACACAGATAGTGTGATGGCACCTGCTTTATTATCACATGCAGTGCGTTATCACTGCTATTGCCTCTTACTTCTCAATGTTTAAAGCATGATTATTTTAGGGAATCTTCATTAAGTCAATGTTCTTTTTCATTCTGACGGCCCCTGATCAGTGCTGTACACAGAAGAGGCTGTTTTATTTCTGGTGGCACAGTCTCCACATGCACAATCTGCTATAGCAACAACATAATGGGAGGCCTAAGAAGTTTTCTGTACGTTTATGTTATGTAACTACAGCAACAGCAAGAAGTAAAAGTGTAGAATGCTGCTGCTGTCAAGTTACATAAATTGAGGTTGTACTCTAAAAACTACAAACTATATACATATAAATGTTTTTAATAGAGACATTAGTTTTAGTGGGGGCATTTGTGGCCGGTAATCAGAGTCAGTTTTCAGAGCTTGTAATCAGAAGGTTGCTAGTTCAATTCCAGCGCTGGTGGGTAGCAACTGAAGTGCCCCTGAGGAAGGCACTCAACCCCAATTGCTGTCTGTGTGTTCGTTCACACCCCACCAGTGATGGGTTAAATGCAAAGGTTACATTAGGTTACCGTATCTGACAAAATATGACCCTTTCACTTTAAACCTTTAAAAACTTTTTTTTTTATTCGCGGCTCATCGTATTCATTTATTTTATACATGTTATTTATAATATTAATAAATATGTGAACATTATATACTGTGGTGTAGTTTTTCATCCATGAGGGCAGGTTAAAAAGTCTATACTTTTTATCCAGAAATTCTCTTCTCAAACACAAATGTAAACCACTGGAGAACTCAGTAAATTCACTCATCCATTTCTGCATATGTAGAGCTTTTATTTGAATTTTTCTATTGAAAGGGCACTGGGAAAGTTTAATGTGCCTTCAGAATTTGTGTTGTAGTACCAGTCAGCTGCAGACATCTTGTCTCAAAAGACAACATCATCAACATCATTTTTCTGCATCAAAGAAGAAAAGACGTGTTCAGAAAATGTTCAAGTATTTAGTGTGTATTGATGTTACCAACAAATGCTTCAAACTTGTAGAGCATATACAGTACATAAATAAGAAATGTGTTCTTTTGCACTAGTGAATGCTGCCTATCAACATTTGTCATTGGACTCTGTAAATTCAAGTCCCTGTAGTGGTTAAGTGATTTAATGAACACTAAGGGTTTCCATTCAGAGCTTGAACTAGATTTGGACTCATATAAAATAGCACATGTATTAAAACAAATGGTTCCAAACAACCCAAAAGCTGTGTGCCCAAAAGCCGTGTACTTAGATCAAAGCATTATACAGAGCATAAAACAGCACGCAGAGATGAGCATTCACCAAACTGTCTACCTGTATGCAACACTGTAAATCAGTCCATGTGCAACAACTTTGGTTCCTAGGACAGGCTATCGTACAATCTGACTGACCATGCAGCACTGATAAACGTTGCCTTCAGGAAAAACTTATGAGGAGCTGGCGATCATCTGTTACATTCAAGGATGTCGTTCCCTCAACAAACTGATCTCGTGGCCAGTGGCCACGGCATATAATCACGTTCCCACGAGTTAATATGTCATGGCCTCAACATGCCATGACGTTACTACGAATTAATATATTGTGACCACAACATATTATAACGTTCCCATGAATTAATGTTGTGGTCACGACAAAATAAGTGAACCGAGAATATCCCTTCTTACGCACTGTACAACATAGTTTTTTTTTTTTGCTTTTTATTAAAGAACATGTAAACATTATTACAGAAAACAGGCATCAAAAAGAGAAGCTCCAAAGATGGTTAAAGAACAAAAAACAACAAAAAGGAAGACATTCACAAGATGCCAAATACAGATTTCTAATATTTTACAACTGACATAGCTTTTACATTTTTCACAACTTTAAGAGACTTCATTAAAAAAGTGAGTTCGTTAGAGAAAACCTTGTATAAAAGATTAGATTTTGACAATCTACACTTGCGAATGACAAAATTAACAAAATTGTAAAAAATGTATCGTCATTCTCAAAATAATAAATAATTTCCTTCATATTCAGTGTTATCTTTAGATTAATTTTGACTGAGAAAACAGAAATCTTCCCAAATTTATTGTACACTGGCAATCAACAGATGACATAAAGACTCCTCAGAGCTGTTACAAAAAGAACATTCTTTTCCAATATCTATAAAGTTAGAGAACAACATATCAGTTGGATATATTTTGTTTAAAATCTTCAGGTGAATTTCTTATACCTTTTTTTTGAAATACAAAATTGGTAAGGAAGCAGCCAAGCTTTTCTCCAGTTAACATTCCTTAGGATGGAATTCCAATAAAATTTCCCTCTTGGAATAACTCTCTTTTTATTATTAAAGACTTATGTCATTGTTAGTAATTTTTTTATCAAATACATTTTTACCATTTATAAGGAAATTACAACTTTAACTGTAATCAATTTGTTATTCCAAATTTTCATTCTGTGAGGAGAAAAATTATGCACAAAGCACAATTTCCATGCCAAGAGGGCTTGCTCAAGGAATTTAGACAATTTTATGGGTAATTTAGAGGGCAAAAAATAAAAAAAAGTCAAAAGAAAATTAAGACCACCCACCATCTTAAAAATATTATGTGGTATAAAAAACACATTGAATTAGTATCAGTCACACACTTTTTGATCCAGTTAATCTTGAAAGGATTATTCATATCTTTATAATCCAGCATTTTAAAATCTTCAGATTTCTTCCCAGCTAACAAATTTCTTTTAAGATGGTGGTGTTTATTTTTCCAACAAAATTAACCAATAATCTATTAATTTTTTACAAGTAGAATCCTGAACAAATAAAGACAGACCAGGAAAAATGAATCTGGATAAACCTATACCTTTGTTAATAAGATTCTGCCTAAGATAGATAAATCTCTTCTCAACCAATTATCAAAAATCATTTTTGTTTTCTTAATCTTGTTATTAAAATTAAGTTGCTGCCTAACTGACAATTTTTTTATAAATTCCTAAATTTTTAATACATTATTTTACTTTATTAAACAATGTTATATCATGTAAGTTTGGATTTTTTTTTACTACACTAATTGCTGATAGCTCCACAACAATCAAAAACAAAAATTGGGAAATTGGGCAACCCTATCTTATTCCTCTGTTGATGAAGAATCTTCTATAAGTATTATTCTGTAATATAACAGAAATATTAATGCCTCCATAAAACATTTAAACAGTCTGATTGAAATTATTACCAAAACTAAATGTATGAAAACCCTGTAATAAAAAATTGGTGATCAATTGTGTCAAACACCTTATAAAAGTCGAGAAACAAAATGAGTGCATCCGAATAAACAAAGTGGTTATAATCTAATAGGTCCAATATAAGCCTAATATTTGAACTGATATGACAATATGACAACAAAGAATGACAACATTCTTTATACATGCTAAATAAAGGGTTTTCTACCAGATCCCAAAAAGCAAAATCAAATTCAATAGTTAACCCATCTGATCCAGGGGATTTTCCTTTTGCATAGAGAAAAGAGCTTTAGAAATCTTGGCTTTGGAAATATCATTCTCACAATATTCTTTATAATTACCAGGAACTGTTGGAACAAAATTTTTTACTGTATGTAAAAATGTACTTATTGTTTCATTGTCAGAACTGGAAGTGTAAAGTTTTTTATAAAATTAATACACAAAAGATGCTACATCTGAAGGATAATTAGAGATTATTTCATTTATTTTTAAAGATGAAATAGAGTTTCTTGTATAATTCCCTTGTATAATAGCTGGAAGAGTCCATAGGCAGGATGAGAGAAGTCCCTGAGAATGCTACGCGCCCGGTGTAGACATCTATTCTTATGGATGTCCTCAATGGCAGAAAGTGGAGTCCCTGTGATGCATTGGGCAGTTTTCACTACCTGCTGCAGTGCCTTGCGGTCAGCGACAGAGCAGTTTCCATATCAGACTGTGATACAGTTGGTCAGTATGCTCTCTATCACACAGCAGTAGAAGTTACCCAGTGTGTCAGCAGACAGGTGGTTCTTCTTCAGTGTCCTCAAGAAGAAGAGGCGCTGATGGGCCTTCTTGACCAGGCTGTGGGTGTTGATTGACCAGGACAGGTTCTCCGAGATGTGGGTCACCAGGAATTTGAAGCTGGAGACACGTTCGACAGCCATTTCATTGATGCAGATGGGGTCATGAGTGTCACCTTTCTCCTTCCTGAAGTCCACAATAATCTCCTTAGTTTTGTTTGTGTTCAGGAGCAGGTTGTTTTTGGCGCACCATGCAGCTAGGTGCTTTACCTCTTCCCTGTAGTCAGTCTTATCATTGACTCTAATGAGCCCGATCACCGTGGTGTCGTCTGCAAACTTGTTGATGGAGTTGGATCCATACATAGGCCTGCAGTCAAGGGTGAAAAGGGAGTAGAGGAACGGACTTAGCACACCGCCCTGTAGAACGCCAGTGCTGAGTGTGCTGGTGGTGGAGCGGTTGTGCCCTGACCTAACATGCTGGGGTCTGTTGGTCAGGAATTCCATGATCCAGTTGCAGATGGAGTTATTGATTCCAAGATCCTCCAGTTTTGTGATCAGCATGGAGGGAATTACTGTATTGAATGCAGAGCTGAAGTCAATAAACAGCATTCTTGCATATGTGTTTTTGTTGTCTATGTGTGAGAGTACACAGTGCAGCGCTGTGGATACAGCATCTTCTGTACTCCTATTGCTTCGGTAAGCAAATTGGTGAGGATCTAGAGTGGGCGGCAGGCATTTTTTGAGGTGTGCCAGGACAAGTCGCTCGAAGCAAGAACTATAGGCGTGAGTGCAACAGGGTGGTAGTCGTTCAGGCACATTGGTGATGAATGTTTCGGAACTGGGACTATGGAGGTGGTCTTGAAGCTTGCTGGAACTGTTGCCTGGGCAAGGGACAGGTTGAAGATGTCCGTAAAGACACCTGTGAGCTGCTCAGCACATGCTCTAAGAACACGTCCAGGAATGCCGCCAGGACCAGCAGCCTTACGGGTGTTGATATGGCTCAGTGCGTTATGGACGTCTGTGGGAGTGAATGTTAAGCTGTGTAGATTTCAGAGGGTAGAGTTTTAGCAGTCTTTTCCTTGATGTCCTTGTCAAAACGAGCATAAAAGTCATTTAGCTCATTAAGGAAGGACACATTCATGGCTGTCTGTGCCGAGTTTGTAGTCAGAAATGACCTGTATGCCCTGCCACATGCATCGGGGGTCGGCGTTAACAAAGTGTTCCTCCACCTTCAGCTTGTAGCTGTGCTTTGCTTTCTTGATGCCTCTCTTCAGGTCTGCCCTGGACGTACTGTAGGCCTGTGCGTCACCTGATCTGAAGGCATTGTTACGTGCCTTTAGCAGAAGCCGCACTTCTGATTTGGCATTGTTACGTGCCTTTAGCAAAAGCCGCACTTCTGATTTGGGTATGTGGTGATCTTTTTCTCTGTGGTAACACTGTCAATTGTGGTGTTGATATGTTCCAGTACTGAGTGCGTATACAAGTCAATGTTTATGTGAGAGCCACAGGTAGCCTGAGAGGCAAACATACTCCATTCTGTGTCTTTGAACTTTAGCTAGTTCCTGTTACGAAACCGGACTCCCACACTATGCAAGGAGTCCAGACCTTTATTATGACATTTGGTGTTCTGTGTTCTATGTCACTTCCGGACTGAGTTTATCGTCATCACCTGTGTCACCATGATTATTGTGGGTATTTAAGTTCCGGGTTTTGTATGTTTGGTTGTGGGTTATTGTTTGGTGTTTTGGATTTCTCGTGATCGTTATTCTGTGTATTTATTCGTGTCTCGCTTGGCTTTTGGATTTACGCTCTGGAATTTGGATTACGTTTTTGGATTACCCTTTGGATACCTCTGCCCTGGTTTTTTGGTATTGTTTCATCATCGTGGTTTGTTTTTGTGTTTTCACTGCTGTTTGCATTTGTTGTCACCTCTTTACTTTTTACAGTTAGTGTTTGTGTTGTTTATTGTTTTATTAAATATCGCTTACTTTAGTTCCGTGTTCCCGTCTTGTTTTTACACAAACACAACCGGCCCCTCACCGTAACAGTTCCATATATAGTTTATCTATTTTTAAATTGAGAAGATATAATTTAGACTTTTCATCCTCTGACAGAGTATTTTGTTTAATTAAAGTATTGTTTAACTGTTATCTCTGGTATTTGTGTTTATATTTGTGTGTGATCGTGCAGCATAATTTAAAACGTAAGAAACAAATAAACATTACGTGACTGAAAACGCTAACAACCATGAAACATAATAAGCGCTGAAAGACTCGCTCTCTCGTTTACCGCCATTGCAGGTTTGCACAGTTTGAATTTAGCAGGTGATCACGTGACCACTGAACGTTCTAATCACACCGGTGTGATCGTATGCGTCTGAGCCTAACCAAGAATGATCACACCGATGTGATCGTACGCGTCTGAGCCTAACCAAGAATGATCACACCGGTGTGATCGTATGCGCGAAAGGAATAGTGGAAGTTACACTTTTTTTCTTCCTCCATTTCTGGCGCCCCCTGGATGTACGGCGCCCTTAGCATTTGCCTATACTGCCTATGCCACGGGCCGGCCCTGCATATATAGCATCGTTATATATGTATATGCGCTCTGTTTAAAACTAAAAGTCATCGCATTCTTCGTCTAAGGAGAAGGTGAACTCGCTGTTCAGAATCATCTAAAGTCAATTCTTCACTCGTGTATCGTGTCATCATTCAAACGCGCAGATAAAGTGAGTAAATTCTGTGATGAAGCTTCGATGAGTTCTGCAGCTTTTCGGTTTCATTATGTATGTGGGGCACGTATTTACTGAGATCTAGGTTGTTTTATTTATGTGTCTGTGAAAAGAGATGACAGACAGCGAAGACAGAGTGCGCACCCTGTCTGTTTTCTTCTTTTTATAAAAGCACAGAGTTTCATTGTTGTTATGAGTGTATATAAATAAAAATAGACCCTTTACAAATTCGAATGATGTATTGGTTGTATCTGTACGATCAAAAATGACGGAGCATTTTACGTTCATTTCCGCGTTATCACCAAAACATATCTCAAAACGCACCGGCGCGTTGAGAAGGGTCTGGCTGCAGACATGCACCTCCACTCTCAGACCTGCACTCTCATGCTGCGTCCGAAATCGCATACTTCCCTACTATATAGTACGCGAAAAACAGTATGCGAGGCGAATAGTATGTCCGAATTCATAGTATTCGAAATTCAGTAGG
>JAZGTJ010009086.1:0-19920 GCA_036877575.1 Botia almorhae | reverse complement strand
AATTCCCAGCCATCACCATTCCCGGGCTTTGTCAAGGAGCTCAAATGGGAACGTTCTCCAGTCTAAAGAGAGGTAATCATATCTAATAATAAGCAATTAAATGTATAGATATTTTCACCATGTCGTCAATCCTGCTGGAGGAGGCTGCGTGTAAGCCTGTGTTCGTGTCAGCTTGATTATGTTTGTGTGCGTGCTGTAATTTTCTCTGTGTATGAGTGACAGCTGCCGCACTGAGATTGTAGAAACAGGCAGAAGAAGGAGGAGAGGTCTGTTGATTGCAGAGGAACGGTGCTCAGCTCATTCTCAACACTTGCCTCCATTTCAGAAAGCAAAAGAATGAAACGGAAAAGAAACACTTAAGTGACGTAGTCGTATTCAAAATACGAACAACGGGAAGCGCAAAACGCGATTCACAGAAATGAAGACACGACTACAAGAAAAAAGACATTCAGCATCATACCATAGGACTTTTTCCAATTTTAAGCTGGAAAAACACATTAAAGAAACAATACCAAAAACTTAAAGCCCTAAAATATCAGCCTAGTAAATCAAAGAGTATTTTCTTCTGGAACATACCTTCTTAAAGAGATAGTTTACATAAATCATAAAAAAATCATTACAAACCTGTTTTAAAAAATGTTATAACACATACATTTGCCCAAAAAAAATCTCCATTATGACAAGTATGTCACGCAATTATTAATTTTGAGTTAAGACAAATAAACTGTTATATAAGCATTATACAATTGTTAAATTTTTCCTGGAATGGCAAAAGTTTCTAGGGTCAGATGTTAATCACAGTTCAAACGGTCCTGCTTCTGAACGTACTAATTTAATACAGTAGTGACACAAGAAAGAAAATACCATTATCCTATTCACTTTCTGAATAATCAGCCCCTCAGACATATTTAGTGGATGATATAATTTGTCGAATATTACTCCCGGTGGATTACATCATATCATGCAGAGTTAATTGATTATAGAAGCTTGTCACAGACATTTTTAAATAAGTATGCAGAGAGCATTTGACACAAAGGTTATTACAAAGAATCCTTGTCTTACAGGCACCTCAGAAACACAATAACACCCTGTGACAGCCAGACAAGAGTGACACATCACAGCGCATGAGTCACTGGAGTTCACGGTGTTCAAACTTATGACCACCTTCTCTTATAGTGTACACCTGCAGCCTCACAACACTGCATCTTCAGTATTCAAAACTGGCTGCTTTCACAATGCATATTCCTGTTCTTATTTTGAATTTTCATTGCATGTTTTTAGGAAATCATATGCTTGTCTTGTAATCTTTCATCAAAATGTAACATCGCTCTTTGAAACGGCTTTTCTTTTTGACATGATGTCATCATGGCCTCTTATTTTTCAGCTACTAGCCATATACAGTAGAGAGACAGGAAAGCAAGTCTATAATAACTGGAAAAGTAACATTCTCACTCATTTCACTTCCTGTCAGCTTTTGCTCTCCTGCTTAATAAAGAATATAATCATAAAAGTACATGAGTCTGGATTTTACAGTCAGTTTTAGTTGGGTATCATTTCATTAGGGAAAAAGCACCTCAGCCAGGATTGTCATATCACATGATGTTGAGCATCATGAAGGCAGAAATACTCCATCTGTGTGATGCCTTTGAAATGACTGCCTTTGTTCATAGCGATACAAAAAAGACCTTTTAAGAGTTTGTTTAGTTTGTCAAGAACCAACATGCGAGGAAATTATCTTTTAGTCTATTAAAATGTATAATGCAACACTTTTTTGTCTTTCTTTGTCTTTTTTTTACTTGATAGTACATTCAAATGTTAAACACAGAATTTCTGAAAGCTAAACTTGACTTATCAAAGTCAGCACCTGACAGCCAAGTATGAAGTAAGGGTCAGAGCCCGCGGGCATTCTGAAACACAAAGAACCTTTCATCTCCATTTAAGTCACTCTTCTGCTAACTCTAAAAACAGACGACTTTGTATTGACAAATCCCAACCGGGAACTCATCACCTTCCCTAATAACAATACAGACTATGAAACCACAATATGGAGTTTAGTATTTTTTTCACTCTGTAATTAAAACGTTTCAAACAAGTATTTCAAATGTTTTCTTAGTAATATTGTTTTATTATTGTCTTCAATGTAATTTACTATCCTGCTAGTCTTTTTTCTAAGATTCCATTAACCAACTAAATTCTGTTCTTTAATGACATCATTCTTCAGAAAGTGACATAATTTTTCTTGGGAAAGCAACAACACAATCATTATTACCAATAAGTTTCTGTGATTCAATTCTGTGATCTTTCACAAATCTGTAGTCTTATAAAAAAATATTTAAAATATAACACAATCATATTCATTCTTTAAAAGTTAGAGTTAGAGGAGTGACAGTTCAACAGAAATGCGAACACACTAAAAATCCATGGTCGTGGGCCCTGAGCAATAATAAAGTGTTTCTGCTATTAAGACAATTACTCTGCAGTCACTTCAGACTAATACATTATACAAAGTTCTAACCAATAACCACCTGTTTCCCGAAACCAACTATTACAGCTAAAAGACAGTGAAGCAAACCCCCCTTTTAGTGCATTATTCACTTCCTTTGATTGGTTTAGGAAGCAAATAAACAAAGACAAGAAGAGAGCGAGTTCTCATCTAGAAGAGAAGTTATATAAGATTAGTGGGTATTCCTTCATGACATCAAATTACATCAAGAAGTCTCAGTGGTGTTAGAATTAAACAATAGAAAGACAAATCTTTGGGTTATTTGAAAGCTGAGCAGGTGTGGTGTACTATAAATGCCAGAGCAGTGAGGAAATGCAATTCTCAGAAATGCTGAGCTCGACAAGAGCTTTTGGCCTGTGACCTTACTTGTATAACTTTACAAGAGGAGTCAGTGTACAAGCATGAGACAATTAAATTGGCAAATTAACACATTCACGCACTGCCAGCTCTGCTGTAACAGGGCCAGTGCAGAGAAAAACATTGATTTGAATTAAGTACTGCGCGTAAAACAGCGCCGGTTTTATATAGCACTTTGTAAACAGTGTTTGTGAACATCATTTACAAAAAGCTTTAAAGAAGACGTATATGCTATTGGGGAACTGAGTAATGTTCCCCAATAGCAGAGGAATTGTTTAGTTGCTTTTTCACCCAAGGTAAGTGCCTATATACAGTCGACCTTACATAAACCTATGCTGAGAATTATTCACAGGAGGAAAAAGTGAAGCAACCAGCAAAGGTCTTCCCTATATGTACATAAAAGCTAAGAAAATGCGAAGGCAAATAAGGACAGAAGATAATTAAATTGCCTGGTAAACAAGTCTGCCTTGGGATTCTAACTAAGTTGTAACTGTGCTAACTTGTGATAGGCTCTCTGGCAGAAATTTCAACAGGCTGAGCCCATAGTGACTAAAGGCTGATCTGATCTGTTTTAGATAAAACAACACTATAAATATAGTGGAATCTAGCTGTTACTTTAAGAATCTACAATATATGTACTTGATTTACCCTATACATTTACTTACTATGATGGAATAACCTTACGCAATCATTGGTTTATTAATTCACAAGTTACACTTTACAGTGTAGAAAGTTACAGTCGAATGTTTTGAGTTATTTAGCTGGAGTGTATTTAGGAATTATACAGCTAATGTATGCAGGGCCTGTGGATCACAGACAGTCAATGAAGCTGTTAAATGTTGAGATTCTGCTCTCTAGCAGCAGTCAGCATTCCTGCGGCTGCATTCTGAATGCTTTGTGAGTTTGAAGGAGCTTTTTGGTTAGCCAGCCAAAACACTATTGCAGCAATCAAGTCTAGATGTATCGATGCATGACTGAATGTGACACTTCCAGTAGAAGGAACATCATGTACCTCAGAGATGTTGTGATGGTGGTAATAGACTGTTGTACAAATGTTGCTAATATGGTTATTAATATTGAGAACAGCATTTACATTTATCAAACTAATTTATCCAAAGCAAATTCAAGCTATTCACTTTATCAGTACACGCATTCCCAGGGAATTAAACCCATGACCTCAGTGTTGCTAACACCATGCTCTACCAGTCAAGCTACAGAAAAGCACTGCTCAAAATTTCAATGTGGCTTCAAACCAAAGATGCTACGTTAAGCACATCCTACTCCAGATAAACTTCATAGTCAATCATCATTTTGATGATTTTTGATGAAATTTAACGATTTCAGTCAACAAGCTTCAAAGACTAACACGTTATATGTATATCTGGTAGATGCTTTACTCAAAAATAACATAAAATGCATTCAAGTATACATTTAATCAGTGTATGTATTCCCTGGGGATAGAACTTATGACCTTACAGCTGCTGTCATCCTCTAACAGCTACGCTACAGGAACATGTTAATTTGACAGACAGGCTTCACAGCTTTCAGCATTTCCCTACGAATCAACAAAGGCACATAAAACACATTTCAAGTGTCAGGATTTATTTGGTGTCATTGATAATTAGAACAGAAAATTCAAACATTCATAAAAACAGCCGTCTGTGATAAACAAAAGCACATTAGAGTGAGGTGGTTAGCCGTTTGGCTGAGGCTGTGAGTGATAGAAAGGTAAGTGTGTCATAAGTGTGGAGTTAAAAATGGTGGCAAGAACTGTAATCACCTGCTCCTCTCATACTTTATTTCACAGATTCTCATAATTCATTCCACCCACACCACAATTCTCCATAACAACATACACAGAAAAGTTGTGCCAAAGATAAGATAACATCGCTCGCATTTAAATTCTGCCAGAATAATGTTGATCAGAATTGAGTAAAGCCACATAAGCATTTTCAGTAAGAACCCAAATATTCTGGGGCTTACAGACTAAATGTACTGATAAAGAATTTAGACTGTATATATCTCAGAAACTAAAGTCTTGAGGCAAATTCAAAATGACTTTTTTCACTAGCAGTGAATGTGTTTTTTGTTTTTATTTTTTTGTACTTACAATTGTTAAATTTAGTCTTAAATTGGATTATTTGTTCTGAATTCATTATCATCATATTTCTATAGCTCATGGGTAAATAAGTGAATATAGTAAAACCATACTAATTTTTAATGGAGTCATTTTTGGTGTTTGATCAAAAAAGCTCATCATGTGTTCAATCAACTGTATGTTTTTAACAAGCTACTTCTTACCTCAAAAGTTACAGTAAATGCCTGCACAGAAACTGATAAATAAACTGATAAACCAAAAATGGGAACTATTTTTAGTCCCAGTCTACCCAACATACAAATTTAATGTACAGTAACGTTTAAATTAACAACCTTTCTTGCTATATTTAGAGAGCTGCTTAAACAGTTTTGTACCCTTCATCCTTCACCCCTTTAACAGATGGATTAAGATTTTTTTAAACAATTTTACCTTTGCAGAACAATGTACGGTATGTTTGAAAAAAGGGAAATGAAATAAGTCCCCTAATGTTAAAATGTATAATAATATTAAATGAACAATATTTTAAGGTGCACCTGATAAGGGAAAGTCTGAGTGAGGTGAAAAGCTCCTGCATTAGTTTTTTTGCCTCACACACATCAATGATTTACAACTGGACTTTAAATGCTGAGCTTAACCTCAGAAAACCCCCTCAAAGGTCAGCAGCTAACTGGTTAACAGCTATCCGAGCCAAAGGCCAGCAGCTAACTGGCTAACAGCTATCCGAGCCACATACCAGCAGCTGATCCAGGCCACTCTGCTTTTCAAAGCTGTTGCAATTTTGTTGGAAAATCTAAACCTCGTCAATATTTAATAGAGATCATCAAATCCAAATCGGTCATATAAGCATTTCTGACAAAAGCCTCCAAAATGCCTCTCAAAAGCCATTTTTCATATATGAAACCCTCTTTTCTTCTTCATTTACACAGAAGACCGTCTACTCAATCAAACGGCTCATGGTTATGCAGCTATACATCGTTGTAATATTTCAAAATAAATTACCGTCCAGAAAGCCCCTCATGCATAAACAATAGGATTATTAAAATTTTCTGATTATTACGGCAATAAAGCAGGCATGAGTCATGGTGCATGCTTGACAGGGAGTTTGCGTTCTGAAAAACTCTTTTGGTTTCTCAGAAATGCCCCAATGACCCTCAGTTATAAAAATATCAGATAAATGCCTGCAGTGTTGTGACCGGTTCGCACCACTTTATGTATTGAGCCGTCTTCTTGGCAGTCCAGTGTAAATAAATAATAATGACACACAAAGTTTAGCAGGAGCGAAATTGGATGGGAAGCGACTGTACAGCTAGAAACTCGCTACCTTATGCAATAACTGTGAGGCAATCGCATTTCAAGGCCGCAGCTGTTGCCATCATTAATTCAACGCTTCAGTCTTTCAGATGGGACATTAGATGTGACGCATGCAGTGATTGTGCAGTTATGCTTTGAAGTGGGATTGAGGAACAGATTTTCTCGTGCCACTAATTTTCTCCTCGTTTCTCATTGAGTGCTTCCGTCATTATCCTCCGCCATCTCTTTCACAAAATCCTTGTCAGTGTGGTTTGCCGCTTTGGGGCAGATTAACAAACTTAACACACAGTGGTAATTAAAACGCAGACACGGGCATTAAATCGCTAATCTGGGTTTGATATGCACATTTCTGATGTTCTGAGGAAACCCTGAGCGTGTGCTCATTTATAGAGGAGCTCTAAGTGAATATCTGTTTATCCTTAGATGTGTGAGCAATAAAGGGTTTGGGTTCGGTCTCTCATCTCCCCAGATCTCCAGCTCTTCTGAAGCTTCACGCTGTGCCACACCAGCATCATCTACACTGCACAGTTGTGAAGAGGTGTGCAGAAAACAGTGAACAGATGGCCAGTCCCCCTCTGAGCTGTACATTGTGGCTCAAAGGTGCTTGGCTTAAGAACGGTAAAGGGATAGTTCAACCCAAAAATCATTTACTCACCCTCATGTCATTCCATGACGTTTTTCTTCTGTGGAACACAAAAGAAGATATTTTGAGGAATGTCACAGTGGTTTTGTGTCCATACAATAGAAGTCAACGGGTGCCACTGTTTTTGTATTTTTCTAAATATCTTCTTTTGTGTTCCTTTAGAAGCAGAAAAGTCATACAGGTTTGAAAAGATAGGGTGAGTACATAATGGAAGAATTTTAAATTTTGGGTGGCCTATAACTTTAAGTCTAATAATCAGTCACAAAAGTAAAATGTGGTTGTATATAGTATAGATGATCTACTGTTTGATCTAGCAGTGTGATGATATATATTGTGTAATAGTTAAAATGTATTACCGGAAAGAGGTTTTGCTAGCCTATACCATACAGTAGATATGTTTGTCTCACTTGCTAACCCAAATGAGAGTCATTGCATGTCATTGGCAACACTGATACAAGGTATTGTTGCAAAATGTTTCAGCATGATGCTGAATCAGTAAAGTAACTCCAAATATGAATATTTAAATGCTATTGTTATGATTTTTACTCTAGTCTACATAATTGCAAAACCCTGTTCCCTGAACAATAATGTGTCTCTTTATGTGGTGCACAAATAAACAGTAACAGTAACAAGTCACTCTATAAATTATAGACTTTGTAAATTTGAGAATGATGCTACAAGACCTCATTATGACCTCACTATAAGTTTTGAGGTCACTTATGATCCACTCACGAAAAGCATCATTAGCTGTCACAACCTCTGGATGTTGATTTAGGATATTTTGGATTAGGGGTATCATGTGGGTACAGAACCACAAAGCAGTTTAAGTTTTTAACACTCCAAAAGCTTTATTTTACACTCCAGAGCAGTTTATTTATACGGTAGTCATTTGTTTAACAACAGATTTCTTCACAGTTCCGACCTTTCAGATCGCTGTAGCCTGAAAATGCCTTTAGGTGACGGCATATAATGCAAGTCAGATACAATGCCACGGTTTTTTACTGCAGCGTTTTTAAGGAAAAGAGGAATATTTATTTGCTCATGAGACAGAGGCAAATAGAAAGTAAACAGGAAAGCTCTTAGTGCAATGCTGGCAAAAATTGTATCTAAGTTTATCTTCACAATATTCTTTTAAGTGGAAGCTCACTGCGTAGAAAGGAACTATATAAAGGTAGCGTCCGTATGTTACAAATAAGTGGCAAGATAATACATCTTTCCAGTTCCTTCCTTCCTTCCTTCCTTTATTTGGCTGTAAAAAGATTAGCGTTGCAGCATGTTAAGATATGAAATAAATCACAATATATAGTATTGTGGCCTGTGTAAATAATCAACTAGCAATCGCAATACTAGTTAGAAAACAATTTCCTTTACAAAGCCATGCGCGTATATATCTGCATATCTCACACGACTATTTCCATAATATGCTATAGAGATGCATGGGCAAAACAGTCCATCTAAATGTATATGGTCGGAACATCAAAGAGTGGATCATAAACGTAAGCATTCACGCATTAGACACAGAGATTGCAGTAGAACAGGTATTGTCCTGAGCTGCCAGTGGAAACACCAGTAAGTGAAGTATGACCAGCTCTGCCTGGAGTGGCCCACTGCAGAATAAATACTTTAAATAAGAGCAAGCTATTCGTGAAGTCTGGGGAGTGATACATAAAATATAATTAAAGCCCTGAGAGCAGTGAAATGCTTCGGGATGCTTCTGGGTGTCACATTATGAAGAATAACACAACGTTCAGACTAGTTAGATATCATCTACACAGCAGTGATTATAAACTGGTGCCTTTTACAACAGGGGAAAAACAATGCTAAGGAAAAAGATACAATTCAAGACATATTACTTTCATATATAGCTCAATAAATAGGTTTATCATCTTTTAAAAAGGAGAAATTGCTTCCCCCATCTTTTGTTGTTGATGTATACAAAAGGATTTTGTTTACTTGGACACATGGGATAGAAACACTGTTTAATTCACAAATATTCAGATTTTTTTCATACGTTAAATATGCAAAATGGGTGGAACCATACAACACTCCACACAGTTTGTCCCATCCTTTGCTGGCAAACTGCATCAATGGTGAGGGCTCACAGTAAGACACTTAGCCTGCTTTGGCTGGAATTATATATGGAAACAGAAAAAACGTCTTTCATAATGAGAAAAATGATTCATCTCAGATGACAGATGGGGTCGTCTCAATGATACTCTCCCCTCACTGAGGGAAACAGCCGCTCTTGAGAGTCAATTACCACACAAATAACACCGCAAGATCAAACGCTTCCTCTATAAAAATGACAAAAGGACACATATTGCTTAAATCAACAGCAAAATCATCAATGAGTGAATGAATTAATCAATGAATCACTCATCAGCATGATTCACAAATACTGTGGCTGCCAGTCAAGTTAATGACAAATTAAAAATGAATCTGGATGTATATTAAAATTGATTGTTGGAGTTCATTTTTTTCTGTAGTTAAAAGGTTTCTATTATTAACAAGTGTTAATTATATACATTATGTAAATGAATGGATTTTGCTGTTTCTTAAATGTGAAGTGTAGCCTCAAACCTACAAATTAACCAGCTTGGAAACATCTAAAGTTTTTTAAACACACTCCAACCCTTAAACACATTTCCTCCATTTTGGAACTGTCAACGTTTCAGTTTTTAAAAGCTTCTGGTTGTAAAAGCTGCTGAGAGTTTAAATTCCTGAAGTTGTATTGTGTTAGTTTAGCAATTATAATGTTTGGGTCTACACAACAGCACAAAACATTTGTTTAATCATGAAGTTGAGGCTTACTGTCTGTAGTTGTCAGAATGTCAGTTGTCAGAATGCTCAGCCACATCGTACTAAAGCCCTCCAAGAGTGCCATCCAAGGTCACATCCACCTGTCTAAGCCAACTGGGGCTGGCATGAGCTCCCCATCATATTCTCTGATGTCACCACATAGCCGTGTATCACAAAGCAGACCCACAAGAATCTGCTCTCCACCCAATCAGATCACATCTACGTCAATCACCGCTTTCACCCCGATTACATCAGTAACATCAATAACATTATTACAAATCTGAATGAAGACATCAACGTCACTATTCACCATTATTAATACAACACACTTCTAAAAGCATCGTTCAGAAATTAGAACATATTTCTCATTCTGGTTACAGGAAGTAGCGAACGTCACCCTAAAGCACACAAAGCGTTTTATGTAATATTCCAATTTGAGGTATTTAGATGTAACAGCTCAGCTCTTTGATGTTCAGTCTTGCAGAAGTGCCTGCGAAGATTTGCGCAATTTGTCCTCTACGGGATCTTACCTGCCAGAATATGCTGTCTATTGTGTTTCCAAGGAAACCTTCTCGTGTTTCGGATGAGAGGAGTTTAGGCCCGAGTATCGTCATAAACTCATCAAAATCCACTTGTCCGTCACCTGCGAAACAAATTAAAATGAGAATTCCACTCACAACGACCGGGACTAAATTTAAAACTCAAGACGTTAAAGGTTGAAGCGTGTAATTCCTGCTACTAACGGCACTGAGCGGAATTATGAAAATATCTTCCTAAGAAAAGTTTTGCCATGTTTCTATTTGAGTCATTCATTGATGTTTTCTCTCACGTCCATGCTTGTGCCACAGTACTTAATATTCTACAAGCATGGCTTTAGATTCAAAGCAGAAGAGTCTATGATAACGACTAGGATACTGCTCAAATTTAGGCAAAGACCCTCACTTACAAAAACGTGTATGGAGGAGGAGCACTTTTTTAATTCAAATGTGACAAAAATGGAATTAAACCGGAATTTAGCTGTCAAAAAATGTTAGATTTACAGCCTAATTTACAGTCTAAAGTCAAAGATACTGGCCAGTTAATAATGACCACATGTACATGAAGGAAAATATAACTGCTATATTAGTTCATTTCCACTTTTTGTAAGTGCTTGTGTAAAGCACTTACAAGCACTTACACTTACAAGTGCTTTGATACACCTTGTATCAAAAAACAGAACGTCTACAGTACAAATTTGCCATGAAATACGTCAGGCCTTTAGTTAAGTTCTGCTGGTTTAGAGAAGATAAGATAAAGCAAATTGCTTTGGGAATAAAAACTCTGTGCCGAATCCAATGGTGTTAAAGAGACACTGCGGCAGCTGGTGAATCTTCATTGTGCAGAATGACATGATGAATTATGAATAACAGTTACAATCAGAATATCAGCCGCATACATGAGGACTCTCCTTACTAGGTCTTCAAACATAAAAAAATACATAAACATAATATAATAAAAATTCAAATACTTCAAACTGACATTGCTACCACACCAACCCATAAAACATGTCCTCTGAAAGTCCAATTGATTCAAATAAAGTCATGTGAATGCACTAAAATATCAAGATACCTTGATGTAAACTCTGGTACTGGATGAGCCGCATATTTATATACCATGCTATTACAAAGCCCAATCACTGCTGTATCTGCTTTACAATAAGAATGCTGTGAATTTTTGTGTTGTATCTGTGTGAAACACAAGGTATTCTAAGACTGAATATTGTGTGTGCGTGTACAGATGTGGCTATACTTGTAAGGACTGGCCAATAATGTTTTATTAAATCTAATACTGTCAACAGGTTTGTGTGAGGATTAGGTTGAGGGATGTGGTAGTGGTAAGGAATATGAAACAACATTAAGCTGGTATTACTGCAATGAAAGTCTACAAGATGTCCACACTAATATAGGGCAACAAACCTATGTGTGTGTTTGGGGGGAGCTTGACTTAACCATATATTAGGGACAAATTTTGTACCCTATTTTACAAAAAAAAATTTTTTTGTAAAAAGGCTTAAAAATATGGTAAATAAAGTTGTTTATTGTAAAAATGTTTTTTTCCTGTTAGGAATAGGTAATATTGTTTAGAACTAGCTGTAAATAAAAACAATAGAAGTCAAAGGAATGTCCATATTTAGATAGATAAATGTGTGTGTGTGTGTGTGTGTGTGTGTGAGAGAGAGAGACAGAGAGCAGAGGAACTCACCATCCATGTCCAATCTCTGCATGATGATTGCTAGCTCCACTTCACTGGGCATGTACCCTAGTGAGCGCATGGCCATGCCAAGCTCCTGCTTGGAGATGAACCCATTGCCATCCCGATCCAGGACCCTGAATGCCTCCCGGATCTCTGCCAAGATAAGCAAGTGTTCAACTCAACACCTTATGTGGCCTCTCTTTCCCAACCTTCATAAGACTTTCAGCATTTATTGACTGTACTCCACTGAACAACAGAGATCCCAGATATTTGCCACCTTCTTCCCACCAGCTGATTTTACCCACCAGTAACGACACACATTGCCACAAATACAGAGCTGTTTCACTCCTTCAACTTTTGTCAACCTTTTACTTCACTGTTAGCTCCTATGAAAGAAATTTGGTGGAAGAAAAGCAGAGAAATCTCTCACCTTAGTACACAGAACATTTTAAATTGAAAATATTATAAATAACAGAGTTTTTTTACCAACCCCACAAACACAACAGAGGGCCAGATTGCTTCTTCTTTTGATATGCGCTTTGCTGGTGAAGATTCTGCCTGTGAAACGCATATCTATCTCCAACAGCCGAGAGGAGCATTTGGCTCCATCAAATGCATATTTTATAAATGATTCTTCTGTGAGGATAAAACTTGCAGCTAAGGATCCATGTTTTAAAATAGAGCTGGTGTGTCAAGTCTCTGAAGAACTCTACCAATGTACAGCATGCTCCAGCAAACAAGGGTACATTGGGTAATTTTCCTGTGTACTAAAGCCAGTTAAAGACCTGAGAATAAACACACAGCTAACAGAAGCTTAGCAAGCTTCAAAAACACACTATTTTCCTCCATTTAATTTTATGCCCATTTGTGTAATATAACATATAAGATGTGATATAAGTCTCTAGTGTACCCAGAATCTGTCTATGAAGTTTTTGATCAAAATACCCCTCAAATCATTTATTATATCATGATCTAATTGTGTCTTTTTGGGTAAGAGCAGAAGCACACTGTTTATGTGTATGTATCTTTAAATGCAGATGAGCTGCTGAGGCCCGCCACCTTTCCTAAAAAGGGCTGAGACTTTACAGCTTGAGTTTCGGTGGATACACGGGCAACAACAAAACTGGAGAATCTCTGGTCTAAAGGTGTTTGCACACCCAATAACATATGCACTGTCATGTCTTAAAAAATTATGTGAGTAAAAGTTTTATGTGAGTAAACACACTGGTGAAGCCATTCGGCGTCTGTCAACGACTCTTAAAATCCTGCCAAGCCACAAAGTGCCACTCACATAGTTTAACCATTAAATGATGTGATATTTATCCCAGATCATCATTATTAGAGATAAAACCTTCATACTATACTTGATTCTACCACATAAACAAATTGGGTTGCATAGAAATAATATATCACCAGTTATGTATAAATTATGCTTTATATTAGCTAGTAGCTAGTGGAACTTGCTACCAAGTAAATCACACAGGCAGTATTCCTCATCGGACAGATTGATGTAATCACACTCGTTTAAGAAGAAGTTTTAGTTTACACAAGCACTTACAAAAAGCAACATACAGCCAATGATACATTATAAAAGTGATATAAATTTAAAAAATCTATATTAAATATAGAAATGTACATTTTCATGACTTTCCCAGAGCAAGAAACTGCCATTTTTTTAAAATGCTGATATTTAATACTTGCCATTTAAATCAAATCATTTCCAACCAGCAGGTGCCTACCTAACAATAATCAGTCAAACAAGAAAAATATTTTAAAATAATTTAATAGCTAAATAGCTTATTTTAGCTTATTTTATATTTAGCTGCACAAGTGACTTTAAATCAACAGCTATTCACAGTGACAGTTATGTGTCATAGCCAATTAACAACATCTGTCTGAAGAAAATGAGGCGAGCAATTGTCCTGCCACACAGACACAGGCACAAAATATTTTGGGAATGCAGTTCCACAAACTGTTTGTACATTAAAGCATTCGATTAGTTTATGTACACAGATGCAAACTCATGAATATATACACAAGGAGTCTGTTTTGAAATGTAAAGCCTGTTTGAGCAATAATTTCCGCTTGTATATCAGACAAGCATCATTCATGCTTTGTGTTCCCACATGATTTTTAAATCTTGTTTCACATCTGATATTACTAAATCTATAACATTACACATGAGGACGCCTTAAAATTAGAAATACTTTATTACTACTTCCTAAAACAATGTCATCCATTACTCTTCTCCAAATTCATATGACTTACAAAATTTAATCATAGTTTATGTTGTTGACTTTTTCCATGCAATTAAATGTAATGAATGGGGACTGCGCTTGTTTGAGTTAAGGCAGATGGCAAGATTTGCAGTATGCACACCGTAAAGTTTGGTCTGTTTTTCAGACAAAGTTATAATATATCTTAGGAAGACTTGGAATACAGCACGCAAGTCATATGGACCATATAAGTGAAAGTGACCTATTCGTCAGAATATGGTAACCCATACCTGAAATGTGACCTCTGCATTTAACCTAGCACTGGTGAGGAGTGAACACACACCCGGAGCAGTGGGCAGCACGTTACTGCGCCCGGGGAGCAATTGGGGGTTTGGTGCCTAGGTGCCTTGCTCAAGGGCACTTCAGTTGCAACCATCCAGTGCTGGAACCGAACCAGCAACCATCCGATTACTAGCCCAACTCACTAACCAGTGAGCCACAACTGCCCCCAGAACTTTATAGAAATTTTATTGGACTTTTCCGTCTTTTTTAAAGCTTAAATGCTCCATTCCGTATTCATTGTGATTGCATGGAATTTTGTATTCAAAACATCTTTTGTGCTTTTAGCAGAAAAAAAACAAACTCATACAGGTTTTAAACAAACCTGTAGAGAAATGGTAGAGAAATAATGACAGAGTATACTGAAATAATAAATCATTTTTGGCTAATGGCAAATACCAATGTGCTATATACTTCTACCAATATGTTGATGTTAAATCAGATCTTGCTACTGTATGGCTGGTGACTCACTACTACATAATGCATAGAGATGTTCTGAGCTGTATTTGCCCATTTAAAAACATTCATTCATGGAAGACACATATTCTAAAGATTTTATGCACAAAACATGCCCAGTCATTTAAAAGTGGATTATACTGTTTCTCTTAATGCAGAAACTTTTTTGCTTGCTGATCAAATACGGATTCAGTTTCATCTGTTCTGTTTTTATTGCATTTTAACAGTGCAGAAGGGTCAGAAATGTTCATGCAACACCATCTCTGCGATTAAGATGCTACAGGATGCCGGTCAATGCAGTATCAGCAGGGTTCCAATAACTTTATTTCACGGTTCAGATTGTGTCAAGGCAAAACCAACAAACCAGATGACTTGTACCAGCTCTAAATATCAGCAGGTGCCCTGGGGTGTTAATATGTCAGTTAAACATTAATATTCAAGGCTTCAGGAGTCCAATGCATTTGTCCTCATGAGCTCATCTCTGCTGACAAAGGCAGAATGAATTAGCGTGCCGCCTCATTCACCCCCATTTCATGCTGAGAAAGTGTTTGGGGGTGGTGCTTTCAGCATCTTTTCCTATGCACATTTTAATTCTTGAATTAATTTTTAATCCTTGATTTACATAAGAACATTGAGGGCAACACTCAGTCATAACGTTCATAAATAAGTCATTAATAAACATGATCTAATGTTTTACAGATCAGGAATTCAATTCTGTTCAAATATGAACAGTTATTTATAAAGTCGAAAGTTAGATTAAACTACTGGAATGTATTGTATCTTTAAATGTGAATTATTGTATATCAATATAGTAAGGCTTGTTATTTGAGGTTTTTGAGGTGGGAAGTTTGCCTTTATTGGATAGATAGAATTATGTGTAAGTGAGGGGACTGAGATATGACACAGACAAGACTTGAATTATCACATAACAGTTAGTTCTAGTCCTAAAATCTGATTGGACGAGAAGCGTTTCAAGTGTGGGCAAGAGTAGCACTTTACAGTTTTGTATCCTTCCACCACAGTAACTATTGAAATGATACTGTAAGAAAGTAACTCACTGCAGAGGTACGTAATCTCCCAAACTCAGTGTCTCTGTCTCTCAATCATCTTTACTGTGCAAAAGAATTGTGTATGTTCTTACTGTGTCTGTATTAACATCAGTACTCACCATCTAGTTCCTCCACAGAGATGCTGGCAAGCTGCTCGCTATTACTGTGATCAGACAGAGAGCGACTCAAGAAGTTCCCCTTGTACAGCAATCCTGCCGTCACATGGTGGAACGGCATCTTCTCCCTAAGAGATACAACACACACAGCCAATCAGATGAGAGCAAGTGACACACACAGACCTGACACGACCCGCGCAGCAGCTCAGTGATGTCATACATTACAGAAGGTCAGTGTTAGAATTAAGAATCAAGAATTAAACAAAGTGATAAAAATGCACCAGGTGAGCAAGATTTGAGAGTGAAATAGGGTGGCTAATACAAAGACTAAAGATGAGTTGAAATCAGAGGTTCACTATCTACTGTAATGGCAAACTGTATAACCTAACAGAGGGTTGTGTAAATGTAAATGTAAAGCTACTTGATTTTTTCAATTGAATGAAGAAAGTTATTTTCTGAGACAACTAAAGGTCCATGAAAGGACATGATAGATCATGCTTAAGTTAATGACATTAAAATGATCATTAAATTCTTGGTATGCATGAAAACCTTTATTTCTTTGCCCATTTTGTCCCGCAAAATATTTCTAACAGCAGTTGGCACTGTAATATTGCTGTTCTGCTCCACCATGAACTGAATGTACTGTAAGAATATAAAGGCCATCTCAATGCATACAGTATCAAGCATTAAACTTAATGAGATAAGAAGCTATAAAATGGCAAGCGATAATGCTATAAAAAGCAACACTGAATCTGAATTACTCTAGAGTTTATGAACATACTGTATACTGTAGGTGGAGAGTTTATAACAGCATAGTTATTGACACTTACAGGTGTTTATTTTGTGTTTGTCTACCATTAAAATCATGCTTGTAACTGCAGAGAGTCACTTTATCGAAAACATTTTCTTACATAATAACCAAATGGTTGACAGAAGTTTTATGGTAAATTGTATTGAGCAGTTGGCCTGAATGAGCTAAGACAATAATACTAAACCTTTTATTCGCACTTTCATTTGTAGCATTAGAACATCTCATTCATTCTACTGAACTGGTTTGTTTTGAATGGTTCATTATCTTTTAAAATCAAAATTGAATGTTGTCCCTCTTATTAAGATTCATTCATTCATTCATTTATTCATTTAATGTGTTAAAAAAAATAAAAAAAATAATCTATGTCTCTGATTAAATAATAAATTACTATTTTGAGCAGATCATGAAAATCAACCCAAAATGTAATTTTGTAATAAATTAAAACTCTCATGCTTAAAATGTAATGCTTATTTTAAGCATTAATTCTTCAGCACAGTTAAACCCATGGAAATAATGTTTATCCATAGCAGTCAGATACATCTGTAAGATTGAGCTTCTGCAATATGTCTAATTGGTCTCTATGTTGATTTCCATGAAACGAGTGTCTTTTGAAAGCAAGTCAGTGTGAGTCAGTAAGTTTTAAGAAATTGAGTGTTGAAAGCCCATTCAACATCCACAGCACTTAATACCCTGCAGTCCATTTCAGAGATCAAAATTGATTCTGTATGGGCCATATACTCCCACAAACACATCCACTGAAGGGTTTACTGTAGATTCTGTCTCATAAACTGTGTGACAACTGCCAACCGTGCACTAACCCTTACTGATAAATGTAAATCTTACATTCAATATCATTCAATACATTCAATATCAGAATTCTATAGATTCGTTTTTGGATTTAATGTGGCAGATTTACTGACAAATATAACAATTTCTATGAGCTGAGATTTACAGAATTGCGTGTTTTTTTTAACTTTGTGGCAACACTTCAGGGAGGGCCAGCATACCCCTTGGGCATAATTAAAAGATCCATTAAAAAAAGCTTTTCTGTAGCTCAGTGGTTAGAGCATGGCGTTGCCAAGGTCATGGGTTCAATCCCAAGGATTGCACATACTCAGAAACAATGTATAGTATAATGCAATGTAAGTCGCTTTGGATAAAAGCGTCTGCCAAATGTATAAATGTAAATCTAAAAAATTATTTCATGTGGAAAAACACACCTAGCATGCACAACTTCCAGATCGGAAGCATGTTTTGGGTGAATAGAAACACAGAGTGTGAGCCACACCCCACCCTGCCGACATCACTTGTGTCTGAACAGGAGTAAACGCCTGCCGTCATGTTCCAGCATCCAGTGGAAAACTCTCTTACGAGAGTGCAAACTATTTTTAGGACTTACTTTCTGTTTATGGCAATAGTTTTGAAATGGCTATACTGTATATAAACACACAAATATGCAGTATAACAAAATACACATTAAATTAAAGGTTTAATTTTACAATGGTTTTACAATTTATTGAATTATATGATTTTATGTAAGTATAAGAATGATGATTGCTACAAGTTGCTGAAACGAACATTTGTTTTACACATCAGTTGCTTAAACATTACCTCACTCAATAAAAAGGTCCTTTCAGATAAGAAACAAAATTTGTTCATTGGAGCTCTCAAATAAAAGCTGTAATTTTTTTGTTTATTTTGCAAGTTCAATATGGCTGTTGTCTTGGACTTTTGGTGACACCTAACGGAAGCAGAATTACATAAATGGTTTCGGTTATTGATGTAGAATAAAACTGTTTTAATTAGGCTACTGATATGACTGAAATCTAAAGTGCTAGATCCATTTCTATAAGCGCAAAACTTTTTAATGAAGACAAGTACTGAGTGTATCTCCTTGGGAATTTGTCTCTGACTTTCAGCTTTTTATGGAGAGACCACCCTTCAGCCAAACCTTCTCCTGAACAGCTGGCCTTTCACCGTGTGTGACAGAGCACTGCTGCTGTTCTGTCCAGCATCCTCAAACTCTCATGAGGACAATGTGGTCACCCAGCAAGTTAAACACAGTGAGAGAGAGTGAGAGACAGAGAGGGAGAGAGAGAAAACAGCTTAAAGTACTAGTCAGCACAAGGAGCAAGAGGTTCCAAATCATAGACTATGATTTGGGACGTCAGCTCATAGTCACAGTATGTACCAGTTCCAAATCATAGTGAAACGCATACAGCTTGAGCATCTCTCACTAGTACAGCAGTAGCAGTCTGCCGGAGGACATGTCCAATGATTGATGGCAGATCCTTGTAAAATATGGATGCAGCTTTGACACAAATGCAGAAGACTTCTGCGCTAATGGGACAGCTGACCGGGAAGTGCAATGCCTTAATGATCTAACTGAGGTTTTAATATCTCTCTAAAATTAAGATATAAGACTTGAATTTCCATGTAATGTAAGATCCATGTAATTTTTATAGTAATTTTTAAAGAGCAAAATCTGTTGTTAGAAATCAAATTGTGTCAGTATTTTTTAGTAGACGTTTTTAGGATGATATTAAACAAAGTCACAAAGTGTGCAATATTGTCTGGATTTTCAAATACATCCATTTATTATGCTACTATAGCTACTGAATGTGATGTTCACTATGTAGTAAATAGTAAATGAGTCAGTGTTTTTAGACACAGTACAGCATATACATAAATTACACTGTATACATGGATATCAACATGAGCAGAAACCCCTTTATTTGTTCAGTTTTCTATCCTATAGGTCAACACTGGCAGCTTTCAGGTGTTGATGGTACAACTATAATGAACACTGGAGATGCTGGCTGTGTAATAATTAAAGGTGTTATAAACCTCTGGTTGTGTACTTCAGCTTTCATTAGTATCTACTACACAAATGGCATATTTTGCAATAACGAATCAATATTCCAAAATGCTTAATAAAAACAATACAAAACTATTCAAAATCGGCCATTGAACGTTTGTTTTATGCCAAT
>JAZGTJ010009085.1:0-19920 GCA_036877575.1 Botia almorhae | reverse complement strand
CTGTGTTAGGAATTTTAGGGAAAGTGATATTTCATTCTCTGAGGCAGAACACGTCATAGATGCGGTTTGGTGATACCAGCACAAACAGACCGGCAACCTACTCTGCGTCCTATTTTAAAGACCCCGTGGAATCAAAATGAGAGGTTTTTGTAGTGGCTTTTAGTCCATGTGTTTAAGCGCTGAAGCCATCTGTATGTTAGCGTACTCCTAAACGTTGATGAAATTACTTTCAATTGCATTATTTTCCCTAGAAAATTGTAGGAGAAACATCTAAGACAAAATTAATATTAAATGAAACATTTAGAGTTTTATTAAAGGCATGGTTGGTGATTTGTTTTTTTTCAAACATTTTTGTTATGCTGGTAAAAAGTAGCAATCTTTAGTAAAGTGGTCTAAATATATTTATTTTATTTATTTTGATACAAATGCAATAATAGGATGTCTTACTTGCCTGTCAATCTGTCAATGTCCCTATTTGTGTGTTAGAGGAGGCGTGGCTTTAAAGAACGCTCTGAATGGGGGGGCGGGATCTTATGCTGATAGCTTGCTATTGCTAGCCTCTCCAGTAAGTCTTCTGAAAAAGCACAAGCAGTGCAACTGTCCAATTGGTACTCATTTAAATTTAGAGTTTTTCTCATTTTGAGAAAACAGACCAAAAATATGGATCAAATATTGCTGAAACGTTGATTATTGCACTAGCCAAATTTTTGTCCAGTCACATCCTCCACCGCCTGCAGCTGATTAGCAAAAAGCAAATCACAGTTCACAGCTATCATGTAACTGACTTTTGCTTATCTAAAAATAGCAAAGGCCCTTTAATAAGCTGTGACCAAACGTTCTGTTTCAGTAGGAAATACGTCAACACAGAGGCCAAAAAAAATAATAGAGATCAGAGAATGTATGGATCCCATCTCAATGTCCAGGCTTGCTCATATACTCATTGCTCATACCGTTGCATTAGTATTTTCAGTATTCAGACCCTGAGAGAGTTCCACATTAATAATCCATCATTTCTCCTGCAGAGATCAGGTTCATTCATTCATTCATTCATTCATTCACTTGGGCTTCCCGATAAGTGCATGCAGATTTAACATACACACACACACACACACACACACACACACGCCTTTACTTATCTAAATGGAGACATTCCATAGACTTCTGTTGTTTTTATTCACAGCTAGTTAAGTAGCTAGTAATGAATATAAACAATATAACCTAACCCACACTCTGTCCCTAACAGCATTTCTGCATTTTTAAAATTTTTAAAAGCTTTATTTGCTCTATTTTTATATTATTATTATATAGCATTTTTAATGAGGACAGGGCGTCCTCACACACACACACACACAACAGAAGCCAAACACAGCATGACTTGTGTGGCTCCTGGCGGTGGCTTAAGCAAAGCTGATGACATTCTCGGCTCCCAATTCACTAACAGGTGGTCCAGTGCTGGGCTGTCCACACCCTCTGCAGGCTGCATAAGGGAGGTTTTAGTGGATGTCTTTTCTAAGGAAAGATTAAGAGGTCTTTGACCTGATGTACACTACTTTTAACACCTTCTTTAGCAGAGTTAACCCTATTGGTAAAAGCTGTAAGACTATTGGCTGAAGGGTTATCGTGATTAAACAGGTTTAGTCTGGCGTGCCTGTTATCTCCTCGGCTTTTGAAAGACGACCAAGTGTCGTTACCTCAGCTCAACTTCACTTCCAGAGCTCTAGTCAGGCGAACAGCTTCCACACGCTCCCTAGACCTCTTAGATACTTATCCAGTGATAATTTAATCTTGCACGTCAGGGCCGGAGAGTCCTGACCACAGCTCCATTTGAGTTCCCTGCTCCAGCCTTTTAACGGAGAGCAGATAGGGCCGATATCGAGGTCCATGTCTAGTGGATGTGTTTTGCGGTTTTGGCTTGGAGGTTTTTTCAAAAGGTCGCCATTACGTGATATGGAAAAACTAATAACGGAGGCTCCAGCAGCACGGAGAACAGCACTGGGTGCTTCTCACCGACACGCACTCTAAAAGTTTGTTGTAGAAGTTTAACGTTGACAGGGTTTACATTACAGTATGTCTCTCGATATCGTTTTCATGTCATGCCTCATTGTCTTTAATGAGGAGGTATGTTTGGTATGAAGCCGCTTGGTAAAGCTAGCTGTTAAGAAGCTCAGGAAGAGTGTATTGATTTTCCTGTCCTGACTCTGTTGTCTCTACCTCAGGTTCTCCTCCATTCCTCCTCACTTTCTCTCTTCCACCTTCTGCATAAGTGCTGCACAATTAATTAAATACATCAAAATATCAAATACTAACTTTTTGTGTTTAATTTATTTCAATATTCTGGCGTATACAAGTTTTGTTTTACGTGCTTCTGAGATGGCCAGGTTACTTGTTTAGGCAACTTTGAGTTACTGATGTATAAAAAGCAGTAAATGAATTCAGGAAGAGAGAAAAAATGGCAAGTGGCAGTTACCTCACACCTCATACAAATGATTTTAATGATTATTTTAATGAAAATTATAATCACAATTATTATAATATCAAAGAAAATAACGAGTTAATTTTTCTCAATAATCATGCAGCCCATATGTTCATATATAAACACAATTTTAACACCTTAGATTAGATTAGATACAGTACATTACTGTCTTATGTTAAGAGTACAGCAGGTGCCCCAGTGACAAGCTAAAGGTAAATATGTTCCATTTTTGTCTCGCAGTGGTGAAGGCAAACACTTCATAACTATTTAAAATAATTGACCGGTAAGGCTGTGGAGAGGCCGCATTGTTCAAACATTAGCTTTTCCTCACACAGTGCTTTGTTTCAGCGGTTTTGAAAGCATTAATGTTTATGAATGCGGTGGGCCACAGTGGACCAGATCGACGGCGTTTGTCTGGGAATGTTTGTTTTTGAAGTGCTGTAAAAGCTATGCGCTTATTCGAAGTGTCCTGGGGGAAACCTGGACCACCAGTGGAGGAGAATCCAGAGAAATTCGCTGTCTGATGCGTTCAGAGGCTCTGGGCTTTCAGGAGCGACCTCGGCCGATTAACAAATCAATTACACGCCGCTGAATTTCACAACAGAGAGACGCACGGCGTAGCTGTGTAACCTCAGCATGAAGCTGTGTCGAGACACCCTGCACTGCGACCCACCTCTGACTGCCCTGCGTTAGCCATGAAACCACCAGGTGAACTTAGCCAATAACAGAGAGCAGATTTCAAGCACATGTGCTTGTCTGTCTAACATCCGCCGAAGCAGAAGTGTGCTTGACATTTCTAAAGCGGCGCGAGTCTGTGAGTTTAACACCCTTCTGCTCCACCTCACTCAAGAAAAGCACAGGAGTGTGCGTCAGACGCTCTTAATTAGCATTTCTGGATGGTTGTATTTCTAATGCACTAATATGATTTCAGATATCATGTTTACGATCCTAGAAAGCATGTTTTAAACTGTCACACAGTTACTGTCTGATTTAGTATTCTCTCCATGTGTCACCTGTAGCATACCGCAAATCACCAGGGCAACTCAAATCCTGCGACTGGAAGCAGTGACATCATCGTGCAATGTTACTGGATGTGTTATCAAAGGTTCTAATGTATGGGGTGTCACAGATGGATGTGGGTTTGGGCAATTTAGCTCTCTTTTAGCATTTTAAATGTTGTATGCCTAAAGCTTCTTTCTAATTACATTGCATTACAGGAAACAGATGACCTGGCAAACACTCCTACACAATGAATTTCACTGTTTAGCGATTGGCTTTTTCTACTAGTAGGCGGGACTTCCGTCACTAAAGCGGCCATTTTGAGCAATGCAGTTTCCTCCATTCGTAGTAACACCACTGTGGCATCTTGTTAATTCTATATTCTTTGTGCGTATGCAAACAAACTATGTCTGTCGTCACAGTCAGCTGCTGCTTGCTTTCAGTCAGCTGTGCAATGTTGTCTTCCATGATAGTGATTTAGTGCTCTAGCTAGTCAAATCTAACTGTAATTGTCTCACGATGCTGCAAGTGGGCTACCACATTGAGTCTACCCCACCACCCTCGAACTGTGCACATGTGTATAACACCTTTTGAAATTCTAATTAGTTCCACATACTTCATCCAAAAAGAAGGAAATAAGATTATGTTGGAGATTTCAGTGCAAGTAAAACATGCAGTGCATCGTGGGTAATGCGGTTGTTAAGCTGTCAGTGCAATCACAGGGCACATTTCGACTGAACCGTGGGGCTCGCTACTTGAAAGGGAATAATACAGGAACAAGAGGTGCGCGTGTTTGAGCAAATTAGTTTTGAGCAGGGTTTTCTCCCCTCTCGCAAATTTTCCCGTCTTTGATACAAAGTGTTCCAATGTTCTGTCTTCATCTCTCTCGCTCTCTTTCTCCCTCGGTATTCTTCATATGAACCTCTTGCTCTTTTTTTCGCACTTCTTGTTCCCTAAGGCCTCAGAACGGTTAAGTCATCAACTGTGTTTCGTCTTAGAGAGGCTATCCCTTGTATCACACCCCTAATGTGCTTAACCGGAAAGACAAGCTCGTCCTATCTCCTCTCTCTCTTTTTTTTCCCTCTCTATTTCTGTCTTTCTCTCTCTCTCTCTCTCTCTCTCCCTCTGTCTTTCTCTCTCTTACTGTGTGTGTGTCTGTCTCTCTGTGTCTTTCTCTCTCGGTCTCTTTCTCTCTCTCTCTCTCTGTCTTTCTCTCTCTCTCTTTGTGTCTCTCTCTCTCCCTCCCTAGCCCTTGGTTCTTACTTTCTCCCTCCTCCTCGACTGTCTGCCTCAGGTCTCATCACTGTGTCTTAGGTTTCCTAGAGGGGCCGACCATGAAAAATTACACTGTAAAAGCCTTTTTATATATCGTAATGAGCTTAAGAAATGTGTTTTCCACTTCACTTGTTTTAAGAACAAGGACCAGAGCTGTAAGGACGAATTCAAAGTCAGACACTTGGGTCTTATTTGTGTCTGTTGTTGACAGCCACCGCCTCAGACCCAAACAAACCTGAGAGCTTTTAATGAAGCAAAACAATTTTTGCCACACCAGCGGCCATTTGTTTTTTCAGTCTGCTTGTACTAGAAAAGGACAGTAGCTGTTATTTTGTCTTTTTTCTGTTTATGTACTTAGTTATGGGATTATGTTCTGCTATGTCCAGAGAGGAAATTGGGTCTTATCTGGTCTGTATGACAGTCAGGTCCGGCTGTATCTGTGTCAACTGGACACAGGCGGTCGGGAGTTTCGAAGCGGGACTGCCCCGAAGTGCTTATAATCCCGGTTGGGATTACTGTAATCTCCTTCTCTTCATTTTTGAATTTGGGATTTGTGGAAAGAAATGGTGTCTCGATACGGTTATTGCCCCTAAGATGTACTGTGTGGCTTAAATATGCATGAGGACGTCCTTTGTGACTCTCATCACTTGATCTGTAGTTATGACGAGCGCAGAAATTGAAAATGGCCGTAATTGCTCTCAGAACGGATTTCATGCACTCGAAGCACAAAAGAGCAGAATGATGAAAAATGTAATGCTCTATAATCACAGATATTACTTTAAACTGTAGCCTAATATGGCCAATGTTTCGCGTATAACAGACGTCCTGTTCGTGCATTAAAATGGCATTTGTTCTTCATATGTGTTCCTCATATGCTTCGATGTGTGTTGTGATTCGGGCGGGTGGGCGGTATTTAAATCTTTTATACATTCTGCTCATGAATATTCATTAGATGAGGTGACATTTGTCCAATAGCTTCATTTTTCTGATGATAATCTCCCAAAGAGTGTCGTGTGACAGTTGGTTGTTATGCCCACCGGTGGGTCGTTTTAGGACAGCGATACCTCTTAAAAGCAGCGTCGTGCGTAGACGTACGTGACGCAGCGAGATTAAACTTCACCATTAATGTAGAATCGAATGACGATTTATCCTGCCGGATCTGCACGCACATCAGAGCGACTTAAAACCTCAAATAACAGAAACCTGTGCGTCACTGCTATTATATCGAAAAGGTTCCTGTCAAATTTAAGCTTAGATAAAACGGATGACCTGCGGTGTCTGTTGGGCTCCACGTAATTAATCTCGATGATTATAACTCTGACCACAAACGTCATGTGGCGTTAATTTCAAAGGAAGCAATTAATTTTTTAAAACTTTAAACTGGGGGTCCGGGGCTGCAAGCAGGAAATGAGTGGCGATGGCATTTGGTTTGTTATGTCTAGACCATTAATATGCTCAGTTACCACAGGAAAACACACGACCAGTTAATTGAATTTGATCACTCAGTAATGCACCAGAGAAATGACCTGATCAATGGCGAGTGCCATTGTGTGCGCGGTTTTCTCATATAATGAATACGCCGGTCGTATGTGGCCGAATATTCTCTTATTCATTTGTTTCAATATGGTAGCAACATGGGGGTAACTTGTTCCGTTCTTGTTTATGTAGTCGTAAACATCGATCGTTCTTTGTTTATGAACCTTTATTGTGTACGTTTCGCAAATGGTTTTCCATTCAGAGGCTTTGTGTACGAACGGCCAAACAAACAGCCAAACACTACTCCCTCGTTTGCCCTTGAAATGATTCTCAATAGCTCGTCCTGTCACGTGACTGTTTAGAACTCAATTAGCTGAAGTCACAAGTGTTCAATGTAAACTTTTAGCTTCAACTCGTAATTGTATACTATTGTGTGTGTGTAATCCTATAAGATAAAGCTGTGTGTGAAGGGGGTTATTTAACTTAGGTACAAATTTGTACCCAAAAGTAAGCAAAACCTAACAAATCTTAGCAAAAACTCCTTCTGGGGACATCCTCATTTGTAAAAAAGCTATACAAATATAGTAAACAAAGTTTTCTTCAAATTGTAAAAATAGAGTGTGGATTATGGTTAAGTTATATTGATTATAACTAGCTGTGTATATAAACAAAAGATGTCTATGGAATGTCCCTATTTAGATAGATAAGTAAACGTGTGTTTGTGTGTGTGTGTAGTATAAAGTTATGCTAAATATAGTCGCCATCCCAAAAAGTGCAGATGGTTTGTCCAAAACAACCATATATATTTGTCCACCTGCAAGATCTACAAGGTGAAAGTGGTCGTTTTTTTTTTCATAAAACACAGTCGCTCATAATACTCAGAGTTATGTTTGTATTGCCAGACAGCAGAGGGCATGTATCTGGCACAGTGTAATACCCAGATGCATTTCCCAAACCGGAGAGCTGCAATGACGTTCCTGAGGCAGATGGGCATGTATGCTGCATAAGCATCCTTTCCTGTCCCTCATGGCACCTTCTACCACCTCTGTACCTTCCCAACCTCTCCCTCACTGTACCTCTATATTCCTCATTCTGTTTGTCTTGTAAACACGCTTCCACACACGCCTGACTTTTGTTCATTTGTCTCTATTGAAAGAAGGCATCTGGTTGGTCACCGTGACAACACTCCAGAGGGGTACTGAGGGTTTACTGAAATAGATGGGCCATTTTCTGCCTCTCTCCTGAGAGTCTCGTTTTCTCACGCACGCTTACTCGTGCAGATTCTCTCTCGTTGTGTTGCTTCAACTCAGTCTGGGAGCACCAGGAACCTTTTTATACCTTTTGATGAGTAAGGTGGGTGTACTTAACTGCAGTTTGGGGACACATTTGTACTAGAAAGTTATTTAAGCCTGACAAAAACCCATTAAGGACATCTTAAGTGAAAAGGAGCCCTAAATATCCTATATATAGTATATATTTATAAATATTCCATTTAAGAATGTCCCCAGATGTCTTTAATGGGCTTTTACACACACTTTATATGTATTTATTAGACGTTTTTATTGTTTTTTTGTGTTTTTCTTTATTCTAATAAGAAAATGATAGGTATAGGATAGAAAAGTTGGATCACTGAGTGATCCGCGCCAGATTTGAAGTACTGGTGTGTAACATTTGATGAGAGTTGTTTCTCTGCAAGTTCACATAATTAGCTGTAAAGGTGCTGTAAGCAGTTTCAGTCATTTTGATAACTTTTATTAGACGTTCTTATTAGACCCTGCTCCCCAACAGAATGTCAGCCAATCAAAACACTCACAGGATGATTGACAAAGAAAGAGCGTTTCTGATTGGCTGAACTCTTTCTTTTGCTGTTTCAGGACCTAGAGCTGCCACAGAGTCTAGTGTAATTTAAGCACCTTTATTTTACATTATTTTATTTTGGAAAAGAAATGGACAGAAATGGGACAGAAATAGAACAGAAATGGGATCAGGACGCAACACGGGTTCGAACTGAACCTGTCTCCCGCATGATCACAAAAACGGTTGTGGCTTTAAGCGCTCAGTTAAAATAAGCGTAGTCTGCTAGCTTACAGTATGTGACAACTGGAGACCATATAGAAACCTTAGAAAAGGTGATGTGGCATTATTTATTAAAAGTCTATGAATCTGTACACCTCCATGTCTTAATAAGGGCAAGACCCACAGTCATTAGAAAATGGCCAGTGTTTTAATTGGCAGGAGAATGTCTGATCCTTCCTTCTGTAATGTACCTTTTATTAGCTTTTACTATCTGATAAAAAGCCTTTATTTATAGCGTCCCAGAGAGCTGAGTTTGCGGTCAACAGGCGCCATTGTCTGTTAACCTGCGGGATTGTTTTGCGTCCTATGCGATTATTCGCAGGTTGGTTGTTTCTTATAACATTAATGATTTCAGATTTGTAAAGAACATTGGCAGCTGACATGATATGCAAAGAAAAGGAGGACGATAGATAAATGAAACGCAGGTGAATAAGCAGCATCTTGCGATACAGGTGGAGTCGTGCATGATTTAATGCTGTCGCAGCTAGTGGACGCGGTCTGCGTAATCTTGGTAAAACCTCATGAATCTAGATTTACATCTCTCTCTCTCTTTCTGTCTCGCTCAGACTTTCTCTCGAGGGGGATTTTGGATGCAGGCAGGATGTTGTAAGACGCTTCCTCTGAAAGTGCTCTCATCAACCTTTTAAAACGTAGATGTGTAGAGGTCGCACGCAGCGCTTCCTGGGGCTGCCAAGAGCACGCTGACGTTACTGTCAAAAATACCGTCAAAAAAATCATCTTTCGCTCCCACACCCCTGTGAGTGTGATATTAATAGGTGGTGTCTTTTTTTAACTGATCTCTTGTTCCAGTTTATATCTAGATTCAGTGTAACACGAGCTAGATTCTGAGCTACATAAATGGATTCTGTGCAGAATTTACCACCGATTATCTGTAAAATACTACAGTTACATGCAACAAACTTTGTACAGAAGGTAAACGGACCTCGTCTGACTCGACTAACCTCCTCGCCTCATACAGACCTTTAAAAATATGGTAAAGCTACACAGAATCCGTATTTCAAAAGACAGCAATTGTGACTTTAGCTGTAAAATGTTCCGATCATTGACTGCCTTTGATTTAGCCTTTAATTTAGCCTTGACATCAGTGATAGAAGTTGAAAGCACGCGCCACACCGCGATACAGAGTCTCAGCAAAGCCACATAAAGGTCACGGGGGTATGGGGAGGCCTACCTGACCTTTCCCACAATCCCCTGCTGCTGTGAATGTGCCGTCTCGTTTCATCATTTCGATCGTCAGTGATATCACCGCACCGTTCAAATAAATCCTTTTGAAGTCCAACGGCGCGTCGCGAGAAAACATCATATCTCTCCCCAGCAAACAGACTTTTCTCAAAGGTTTAAGGTTTCGTAAGCGACTAGAAAATTGAAAAGATAAACATTGTTATCAAACCTTGATTATATAGCATTTGGGTTTATCTAAAAGATACAGATCTGTTCGGCCGGATTTTTTTTCCGGTCGCATCTGAAACAACAGTTGCGATAACATGTTTATACGTCAAGTGCGTGTGGTAATGTCAGGCGTAAAAGCCTATGTTAGTAATGAAGAACGTTTTTGCCCTGCATTACTGTACCATCAAGATGTCTGAGAGGTTTTAATGTCTGTGACGAGCGTGTGGATGAGAGGGGCGGTGGAGAAGTGAAGCAATGCATTAGTCTTCCTCCATCTTGTGTTTAGCCGTGTCAATATTGTCTGGACCGCAGTTGAGCCTGTATTCTTCTCCCTTCCACTTCGTATTGACTCTGAGTTGGAGCGCAAACACGCTGTGGCAACATTGATGTAACATGGAGTTGAGTCATTTAAACCCATAGGAGGGGGCTGAGTGAGGGACTATCGGTTTATCTGTCGTGTTTGGCCATTGAAGTGTGAGAAAGAGTTAAGAGAGAGCTGCAGACGTACATAATTCTGTAAAGAATGACAAACTGTTGAAGTTTACTCAATAAAGCGCTTCCTACTAAACAGCTCAAGTCTTTGTTTGGCTGAACCGATTGGTTGACGCTTAGCTGTTCTCTTTATTCACCTCACGATGATAGAAACGTTTTCCGGCTGAAATAAACTTGCTGGCAGTATGAGACAGAGTTTCACAAAACCTGTCAGGAACACATTTAAGTTGTATTTCACTCCAAAACCGAATGAAGGAACCAGAAATTCTTTTTACCTGTGAAAACAAAAAAGATTTTATACCGATCAAAATACTGATTAGTTTTTTTATGTAGATCTTCGTTGTATGCAGATTCTTAGTTAAAATTGTTGCATTATGGTACAATACAACCCACTGTACATTATTTGGCAGAGAACATTGTTTGTAATTAGTTCAATTTAGTAAATATACTAATATAAATATACTAAATGTAATACACTTATTTGAATTTATTGCACATAGGTGCCTTTCATTGGTGTTTCCTTTTGTTAATGGCCCTTAAAACCATAACTTCGGGTTAGTGTAGCGTAACTAGCATTTAACTTGTATTGTGAACGGTAAACCGGTAAACCAAGTAAACCAGTCTTCCTAGTTGAATATAGAAGATTGTGTTTGCGTGTTGTAAATGTTAACATCTCTCATTCTCCTCATGTATCAACACATTCCATCTTCCTTTAGTTTCCAGTTCCTGTTTCATCTTATTTGTATCTAACAGGTCATTAAGTTCGCAAATGTGCAATTGAGTGTTTTGGATGTTTAATTAGCATGTTTCCCCGACTAATTAAAATGCACCAATCTAAGTATTAAAGCCCCATCCCCTCCCTTACACCCCCCCACCCCCTTTTTCTGAATAATTAATCAGTCTTTTTCACCAGGAGATTCTGTTGCACACCAGGATACATTTCAGTGTCGTACAAGACGTAAAATGGCTTCCTTTTCCCTCCACAGACGGACAATTTTCCTGCTGAGTCCAATTACATGGGTAACCGGCAGCAGTTTGTTCAGAGGTAAGCCCTATTTAACGCTTTTAGTGGGCGTGTTCATATCGAACCCATTCTGCACACGGAAGTTCTTAATATTAGAACTTCACATCTTGGCTAACAATTTTAGGTAAGAACGTTTCTCTAATGTTTCCATTAAGTAACAAAAACGTAAAAAAATGTTACATCAAATGTTCTAGTAATATTAGAAATATAATTTTGATAGAACATTCTGAGAATGGTAGCCGGGATGGGTTTCTCATTTGGTTTATCTGTTTGATTGTTTTCATGTTGTTTTGGCCTTGCAGCAGCTCCACGTTCAAAGATCCGGAGCGTGCCAGTCTCAGAGACAGCGGACACGGAGACAGCGACCAAGCGGACAGCGATCAGGACACTAATAAAGGCTCCTGCTGTGATATGTCGGCTAAGGAAGCGCTCAAGATGAAGGCCAATGGCCTGAAGCCACAACCGCTTGAGCAGGGTGAGTCCTTCAGCATTAGGGTTTTTTTATTAAGAACTGTAGACTACGCGCTCTTTCATCAAGACTTCCCGCTTGTGTGGTTCCTCCCAATGGTGATGTGTGCGTTAGCTGTTCTTCAGACAGTCTTTTTTCACACTCTTTTTTTCAGTTTTGTTTTCTCTGCATGTCCAAAAAAGGGACTCTTGATGGTCTTCTTTTCTCAGAGTACTTCATCTTGCGCCAGCCTCACATGTTCTGAACTATCTTCTATCCTTTAGACTTCCCTTTTCCTGTTCTCTTCCCCCTCTCTCATTTCCCCTCCCCTCTCTCTCTCTCTCTCTCTCTCTCTCTCTCTCGCTTGTATTTTAGTCACGTTCTCGGTTTATCAAAGCAGGCAGGCCATTATGATTTTATAAACCAAACCACTCTAGCGTTTCCATTTAGCGAGTGCTGGTTAGACGCAGGGAGACGCTTTCTTAAAACTTTGATAATGGAACACGGAAAATGACTTATCGTCCAGCAGGCTGCGTTACGTTCTCCACCAGATTACATATGACTAATTATTTTGGGTCTCTGTTGGTAGGACAAATTACACGGGTGACCTGGGTGGAACTGTAACTTCACCGATAAGAACGAAGTCCCATGACCCCTTTCTATCGCGCTGGTTGGCGTAGGAAGCGTGTAAAGATGGTTTTATTCATCTGTTGGGTCGTGTTGTAGACAATCACACCGGCTGTATCTCTCATATGGCAAAATGTAGAAAAAATAAAACAAGAAACAAAGAAAATAAATGGGCCACAGAAAGCAATGCATCAAATATAATGGCACAATTAATCAATACAACAGAGGGGAATCTAGTGTTATCTGAGCTGAGACAGCGAAGGAACACGGCAAGCCCGTCTGCCTTGATTTGGCTTGTGTGTGTGTGTTTTCTTTTGGATTCCGGAATAGACTGAATGCACTGGCATAAGAAATTGGCCAATTAAAGAGGCCCATATGTTTCATATTTTGAGAATGTAATGATTTAATGGTGCATGGCAGTGGTTGGAGAACGGCTGAAATTAGTCGGTTTAACGGTGTGACTCACTTACGCATACGAAGACAAGACAGTCTACGACAATCCCGTGTTCAACAAGCAGTATAATGACCTGAACCATGAGCAGTGAAATACTGCCAGTATAGACTTGATTCTGCATGTGTGGGATTGTTATCTGGGGTTTTCTCAATAGCTGGTACTTCATAACTGTATATCCAGAAAGACAGATGCAACTTAATGATAGCCAATGAGACAGGCTCAAAATGTGACAATAAAAATTACAAATGAGATCTCTTTAATATCTCAATTATTTCTCCTTGACAGCAATACGTTTAAATGGAGAGCAAATGGAAATATTGGCGTAAATCTCCTGCGTCTCAGATATTTCTCCTAAGAAAAAGACACAGAAATCTCACAAATGTCTCCAGTAGAGTTTCAGTGGAGATCTCAATAATGTCTCAAACTGAGATCAAATTTGCCAAGTCTGCTATCAGGCCAACATTATTTAGGTTTTAGGCTTTCAATATGAACTTAAACGTTTCTCTTAAAATTGACCCAAATCCAGATTATTTTAGCGACACTCCTAATGTATTTTTACAATTGCCTTATTAGTTTCTACTTTTATTTCTCCTTAAGAAATATTAGGAGAAACATTTGAGATAAAGTTGATACTTTAACACATCCGAGATCTCTAGCAGATCTCTGGCAGATATCTAGCTGATCTCTAGCAGGAGCAACCTTGGAGCAAAAAAAAATACGAATTTTATGAACGATTTATACTGAAATTCGTTCTGCTCGTGTTTCACGAATGAAGCTGATTGGACAATCGATCTAGCCGTTTTCATTTGTGTCAAATTAAATATGCTGTCTAGTCTAGGACACCTGATATCTATTAGAAGTTAGGTTAGGGGTAACACATGTGTTCTCATGCTTCTCGCTCTGTTTTCTTTTGCTATTTTCTTTCTTTTCAAATCTTTTCTTCGTCCTCAATAGAGATCAATAGTTATGCTACAAGATAGATGGGAACCGCTGTTTGTTTTACCAATAACACATCAGAGTGCAGTTGTTTCCACACACACACACACACACACACACATACACGTATATATCGGGCAGTCAGATGACACATGGCAGTCTGTAGACATCCTCCCCTGTGACTTCTCATAAGCTTTATCACCTCCAACATTAGACTGTTTTTGCTACCCGCAGCCTGTAAATCGGTGTTAAAAGGCTTCGAGATGGATATTTTACAGTTACAACAGGGCTATAACTGCAACATTGTAGCAAAATAAACGCTAAGTATCATAACGCATATGCAGCATGTTATAGCTGTCTCATGTTTGGTTGAGTGTTATTGCTGTTTATGGCAGCAGGTTATGGACAGTGGATGTGAGACTGTGTGTGTGTGTGTGTGTGTTTGTATGTGTGTGTGTGTTTGTGTTAGAAGCCACTTGGGTTTGATGCATTATTTAGTAAACAGGAAGGGTTTCCCCAACTTTTTCTCTTGTAGCCTCTCTCTCTCTGTCTCTGTTCATCTGTCTCTCTCCCTCACACACTTTTATCCTCTTTCTTTTCATGCAGCCAGAGGGAACATCTACAGTAAACTCCTCTGGATGTGTTTCTAGGTGTTTGTCCATGCTCAGCACATAACTAGCTGCTGTACAGACAAATGTTGTATCGCTGAAGGGGGAGTTTTTATTCATAAGGGTGAAATTAAAGACAGGGATGGGAATGAATAGAAAAGCAGAACAAGACAGCTAAAGGTAATCTCGCTCTTATCTTCATCTCTGTTTTATTTTGATTCACTCGCTTGCATTGTATACACACACTTTCTCTCGTCCGTGCAGTCTGGCTGGTTTCCAGGTTTTATGTGTCCATACCGAGTGTGTGCGTGTGTGTGTGTGTTTACTAAACCATATATTAAGGACCAAAATGTACCCAAAAGTCAGCAAAACCTGACAAATCACACTATAAAATATAGTAAATCAAGTTTTAGTTTTTTAATTGTTAAAATGCAGAATGTTTTCTGTCAGGGTTACAGTGTGGGTTAGGGTTGGGTTATGTTGTTTATAACTAGCTGTGTATGAAAACAATTGTATATGGAATGTCCTTATTTAGATAAGTAAATGTGTGTGTGTGTGTGTGTCGCCTTGTGTATTAAGGCATAATACACCCCCCCCATCCACTGTAATCATGCTCAGCCTTTAGTGCATGTTCCTCACTTTCTCCTTTCTCTTAATTGGATCAGAACCAAGATGAACACAAACAAGCACTGTTATGAAATCTAGTTACTGAGTTACTGAGTCTACCTAGACCGCTTTTAAGGAAGTCATATAAGTGCTCCTGATGGGAAGGCCTTTCCAAGTGGTAGGCTGAAACGTTATATGCCGTTTAATATAGCTAGTTTTGGTCATTGGGATGACTAGGCTATAGAGGTTTTTTATTATTTTTAAACTCGGTATTTGTTTTTGTCAGAATAGCATTTTGTTAGATTAGCAACAGCATTCAAATCAATTATGAGTTGCATTGAATGCGCTTTTTGCATGATGAATGCAGTTTTTGTATGGCACGAAGCTGCAGCCTGTGAGGTGCATTGCAAATCACGTTTAAAGATAATTCAGAAGATAGCTAACAGGGAATGTTCTCAGAATGTTGGCTAATGTTCTCTGAAAGTTCTCTCAATGTTATTAGAAAAACGTTCTTGCAGTAAGGTTAGTAGAAAAAGTTAAGTCTCGTATGTCAAAACATACAATTTAAAAATTTAACAGAATTTAAAATAATGTTAATACAACATCTTAAAAACTAGACCTTTTAAATGTTCCCAGAACCTTAAAAAAAATATAAACTTTTTTGTTATTAAATTGAAACGTTAGGGAAACAACCTTATAACCTAAAACAACCTAAAATTGTTGGCTGGGTAGACATTAGACAGCAAGACAGCATACGAGTTTTGAAATTGTATTGCGCTATAATAGACGCACATTTCTTTATTGTTTTTGTCCTCTTTCTTTCTTCTCTTTCATCCTTTCTTTTTTAGTCGCCTGTTTAAGGAGTCAGTGGACAATTGTGAGAGTGATTCATTGGGCTCTCTAAACTGGGAGCTGTGTATTAATTAAGCAGAAAAGTATTTTTCAAATTAATTGGTGATTAATTGGTGCAGAGTTTGGCCCGCAGCAGGGGCTAATCCTGGAATGTGTTTATCAGCCGCTTTCACACGGTCCAATACGCATGTACAAGAACACGCGCTCCATTACGCGCAACCACCGAGGTGTGTACCTGCATGTGTATGTGTGTGTGTGTTCTTGAGGTGTGAAAGGGTCCCATTATATCGCTGTGTGAGTGTTCTTGATGACCTAGCTTAATTGCGTTTGATTGAAGCGTGATAATCAAATTGTCTCACCTCTTTCCCCATCCTTCCTCCTCTGTTTGTTTCACCGTAATACCACAATGCTTCAGATTAGCCGTCTAATCGAACAAAGAGGAAAAGAAAACTGAGAAAGAGAGAGAGAGAGAGAGGTCATTATAGTCAAGGGTTTGCGGTTTGGCTTTGTTAGCGTGTCCATTTAGCCCCCGCTGTTAAATGTCGTAACTATGCCAAGCCTGTTTTTCATTGCCGGCCAAATTAGCCGTGAATTCTGATGAAATAATACGTTTTCTTGCAAGCGTTATATAAATGGCAAATCTTTCATTAAATTACTGTAGATGTGTAGCAGTGGCCAGCTTTTGCGTGCGGCCTCCTAATAGCATAAAAATATTACTCGCGGTCTGCCTATGACATCACTGCTAGCGTTTATCTGGTGCCATCAGCCAATCAGATTTGTACACGGTAAGCCATCTTGCATGTGGCTTTTAAAGTAATGACAGTTATGTCTCTGGTGATTGGATAAAAACAAACAGAACCAGTAGTCAGAACTAGTGCTCATGATGGAGGTATGACAGTAAGTCACAAACTACCACAGGGTTCTGCATCAGTTGAGTGAACAGATAGTATTCTTGAGGTATTATAGACCTCACACACACACTCACTCAGTCACCCATTTTCCTCATTTTTTGCCAGAGTAATCAAGATCTCTTTTAACCCACTTTAGCTGTTGGTACAAAGAACTGAGATGTTCAGCCACACACACACACACACACTGTTTGTTCTGATACTACCAGAGAGCAATGGCTGATTGATTCTTTGTGGGCACAGCGATGCCTTGAATGGAATAGAAGCAAAGCTGGGACACCTGAACATCTCTCACGCATCAGATCATCACAATGGGGTGAAAGGTCCAATCAGACGCATAGATTAAAATCCTGATCCTACAAACCTGTTTAGCTTCTCTGCCAGCAACATGATTCGTTCGTCAGTATTATCTATCCGTACTTATTTAAAATGTAATGCCACGTTACATCAGCTGAAAAAATGTCTGAAAGGCGAAGTTTTTTGTTTATTTGTTTGTTTTTGAAAAAGTCTGCGAGTTAATGCTATTCAGAAAGTATCGAGGGTTTTTCATTTAATGCTCACCTTTGTTTCACCTTTCGCAGCTGTTTCGTACTTTGCAGCAAAAGTTTTAACAGAAAGCAAATGATGTTTTTGTACATATGCAGTGCCATTCAATAACTCTATTAAAGGGTGTAATAAAGAGGCAGAGATGAGATTGCAGCTCCAAATAAAGAAAATAAATGAATAGCGTTCTACCCAAAAAATACCTGAAGGGAGTGATACATTTTTGTGTGCGTATCCCTGCCTGCGCTCCTTAAATACATCTACTTCAAAGGAGCAAAATCAGTTAATTAATGCCAATCTAACTGATGCCCTTTTCTACTTGTTGCCAAGGTAACCTCTTCCTCCCAGCGCTCAGACATTAGCTGAATCCATATTGACAGATTTGAATGTTTTTTTGTTTCTTTTTTTCCCCGTAAAAAGGTCATTTCCTGTCATTCGTATTTTATGCGTGTACAATGCGGACACATTTATACGGGACTGTGGTTTGTTGTGAAATGGCTCTGCAGTTCTCCAGGGCTTTTCAGCCAGACTCTCAAAGGAATATGTAAGCACTCTCCGATTTCTTATTTCTGTTCCATAACGCTTCATTCACCTTCTTCCTTAAGTTTGACATCTGGTTTATTCTCTCTTTTCTCTCCAGGAAAATTGATTCTGTGTAATATAGATAGAGAAATATGTTTTAAAGGCATATCAGGCTGTTTTCTTGGATTACTGCAGAACTCAGTGCGCACACATCTATACAAACACGTTCGGGAAACTGAAACGAACATCATTCGTTCGATTTAATTATTTTCTCCGACAGCTGGGCTTTGTAACAAAATTAGTTATACAAAAATTTTGTTCTCTTGAAAGATCTTTCTGTTCCGCTTGTTTTGCAATTGTTTCTAGGCAGAACGTGCATGATTTTGCCATACAGGACAAAAGCTGTTGGTTCTGGAACAAAATTCCTGCCAAACAAACATATCCTAACCTGAACCATTAAGCGGCTTTAAAAGCAGAGGAAAATGATAGTTCGAACAGAATGTTATTCAAGCCTCACTCTCAGCCTTAACTCTGACCTTAAAATTTGATTGGCCGATAAGAAAGAGGTTGCAGAACCAACCAATGAGGATCCAGGAACATGTCCTACTTGAGAAAACGAGGGTAAGCGTGTATGAAGACAGATTTAAAGTTAAGATGAGCTTTTACTTCCATAAATCAGCTCTGTATAAATTTCATTTTTACAGAAAGTGCTGCGTGCACAAGTAACTCCATAATCTCCAAAATGTATCTTACTGAAGTTTATATTGAAGAAACTCAAGGCTTTTTTGAGTTTTGCGGGAATAGACTCCAACAAGAATAATCGCCGCCATCGTCTTTCTTTTAAGTGACTCAAATATGCATTGAAATCACATAAATTGTACAGTTCTAGACGCCGAGGAATTTTTCATGTTTGACAACTTCCGATTTTTTACTTTTGAGGTAGAGCTGTCACCACAAATCCTATTAGCTGTTCTCTCCCAAATTCGTTCTCCGTCAATTCCGACAATAACAAGCGTGTCGCACTAATGCTGTTGAATGTGGCCGCGAGAAACACGCAGCTAACAACATAAACGAAGGGTCAGCAAATCTCGTCTGATTTATTTCACTCGTTCGTGTTCGAGTCTGTCTGCGAAATTGGCTGAAGTGTTAATCAGTTTCCTTTATTTCTTGCTTGTAAATGCAGTTTGTGCAAGTGAGAATTTGGTCAGAATGCAGATCAAAAAAGCGTCAGGGCAGGAGGTTCAGATTCATACACTCACACATAGAGTCATGGAAGCAAAGGGCAGGTCGTAGCAGATATATAGCTTGTGGCTACGTGAGCATGAAAGCAGCTGACCTGCCGGGTCTCATGGGGAAGAGCAGCTTTTCCCTCATAACGATTACAAATCACCAGCAATGCAATTACCAGGGGCTCAGCAATGCCTCTCGCCACTTAAACAATGGCAGGCGGACTCTGAGAGCATTGTTCAATAGCAAAATAAAACTGGAGATTTGTTACTCTCTCAAATGCCATAAGAGACCGTGTCCATTCACTTATATAGAGCTTCTGGGGCCACTAGAGGCCTTATTTTTTCAAGCACCGTCAAAGTAATATTCATGCTGTTAAATGAAGCTCGTGAATCAAAATGATAGTTTTGTGCTGATAGTTTTAGGCGATGTGTGTTAGCTTTGAGGCCATCTTTATTCTGCTTTTGGCAAATAAAGACGCATTTAACATTTACGGGCCTTTTCTGGTAAAACAGCCTACACTTATTGATGACTCATTTTGCACTGCACAGATTTTGGTCCTGTCAGATCAGAGAAAGTCCCTACTTGTAATACGACCTGTTATGTGAGGCCTAGGGTTTCACCTCTAACAACTTTGTCCCATTTAGTCCCATTAAGTGATGGCCCTGTTTGTTTTGTAAACCTCACCTTTACGTATCGTCAACGGCAGCAGCTGTTGGCTGTTATGGAGAGCCTCGGTGTAGAACTCTAATTAACACGTTCACACACGTATGACTTAAACAGGTAACATATGGGGAATTGTTGGGTCGCATTTCTTTATGGCATCTGTCTGGTATACTTGATTAATTGATGACTTCTGCTGTGCATATGAATATCAATCAGAAAAGCCAGGGTTAGCAAGATGTCTCAAATGTTTAAATTTAGCGCAATCACAAGTATTCAGTTGAATTCAGGTTAGAGTGAG
>JAZGTJ010009084.1:0-19921 GCA_036877575.1 Botia almorhae | reverse complement strand
CACATTGATCACTATACATTGAGTATGTGCAATCCCTGGGATCGAACCCATGACCTTAGCGTTGTTAACGCCATGCTCTAACCACTGAGCTACAGGAAAGCTGATTTAATTGCCATATTACATAATACATGTTGGGAAACACTATATATTTCTCCTTTTATCTTACTTGGTGAAATACCACTTATATATGCAGTACCTATAAGAATAAATAAATATGTAAACTAAAAAATACATAATTCTAAACACCATTTAATGACAGTTCTCATACATAAATTACATACAGTATGTGCATTTCTTACATTTATCCTTTATGGGCCTCTCTCTCTCTCTCTCTCTCTCTATCACACACACACACACACACACGCGCGCGCACTTAACTACCTTATTTATGGAGTAATTGCAAAGCCAATCAAAACCACAATTGAAACACTTGGAATAAAGGAATTCTCCATTTAATTGAACTGTATGATGATGATAATAAGGAAATACCTCGTAATAACATATGGGGCAAAGCACGCGACGAACGACCCGATAAATATAACGATTTTCTTGATGGCTCTTCGTCTCCTTTTTTTCTGCTGGAGTAAACACCGTTGTTTCGCACTATGAGGTTTCAAAGATCATTCATTAATGCACATAATACGTTTATTACAGTTGGCGATGTACAAAACGTTCGTGCTATTCAATGTATACAGTGTCTAAATGTTGTACCTTGGGTGAATGTCGACAAGCAGCAACAGCGTCTGCACCGTTATAACGTCTATCCTCCTGCAATGAAATCGTGCAACTTGTAGCACTTTCAGGTAAGTGCAGCACAGGATAAAAAGCGAGAGAGCGAAAGTGGCTGCGTGAAAAACTAAAGTAAACGCCGTGAACTGACCACGACCGTCCTCCTCTGTAAGGTGCAGAACGCATGAAGCGTAAACAGGATTATAATCGACCCACGACAGCAGAAGAGCAGTGAGCGAGAAAGCAAGCGAGTGTAGCCACGCGTAGCTCACCATTAGCACTGCATCCTTGTGTCTCATTTTGCTGGAGTAAGTTAAAGGAAACACCACAGCTATCCAGCGGTCTATACCGAGAGCTGCCATGCTCAGCATAGCGTTCGTAGTCAGAAAAGTATCCATGAAGCTCACTGTATGACAAAAGACGTCGCCAAATGGCTTTTGACGTTTTACGACTCCAAGTAGAGTCGAGGGCATGTTGAAAACTGCGATGAGGATGTTGCAGAAAGACAGGTTTATGATGAAGATGCCCGGCACCTGTGTCCGGACTTCCCCGCTGCAGGTGAAGCATAGCAGAACCAGTAAATTCGCTACGAACGACACGACGGCGATCACGATGAGAAATAACTCCAGTAATATTTCCAGTAAGTTCATGTCTCAGATCAATATTGGCAGATATGTCGCACAAGCTCCATACTGGTCTTCGGTGGGTCATCTTTACCGGTTTCCATTCTGCCTAAAGATGCACGCCGCTAAGTATCAGTGATGTCCAGTGGGCTGAAGTGATCTTTGATTGACTTATGACAGATTGTAGAGATTAATTAGGATAAATCCTGTTATTCACAACTGACATAGTGAAAATGATTAACTTTGCACAATTTGTAGTTTTTAAGCACCGTCATGTCCACAGTGTAAGCTGGATGGAGAGCGCGCAGCTGGAGCGCGTGGTCATGCGCATTACGATTCCTGTTCTGAATGCTCCGGCTCACGTGCAGCCAGTTTATTACATGTGACCTTTGGTGGGTGAGATAGTGAAAGCAGGAGGTGAGTTTTAAAAGCAATTTTCATGGTTATTAACAAAATATATGGCCTACGGTTCATTAAACACAAGCTGTGCCTATAAGGCATGTTGTTCTTACACAATATAACAATATAATAATGGGCAGCTGTCATTAGCTTGTCATAAGCTTTTCAGTGAGATTTTAAACAGTAAAACTTGGGTGAGCAACTGTGAAAATGTTTCTTTTATATGCAAATGCTAACACACCAACTCTGTTGACTTTTAGCAGGTTAAAATTAACCACTCTTCCATCATCACCATGGCAACTCATAATAAAGGGTCGTGGACTCAGAGTTATTTAAGCCCTTAAAAAATTGTCCTCAGTGTTTGTCAGTGTGATATTTTAAGTCTGCTGACATGTGTATTAGTGCTGTATTTACATCTGTTTTTACTTTAACTAGCACTATAAGCAACTTTGCTTATAAACCAGCACATTTATTTTGAAATCAAATCAAATCAAAGTCTGTTTTTGAGAATTTATTTGAATAATGCTTAAATAAGCACAGTTATCCTCAACTATTATGTGAAATTAGTCGCAAACAAGACAACAAATTTCACTTAAAACCTTCGTATGACTTTAGAAGACTTTAACACACTGACTCAATTTATGGTGGTTTTAGTCATTTTTGAAAAAAATTATGTTGACTGTAAAAATCATATAGACCTGTTACATTCATGAACGCTTAATTTAACTTTTGAATGTAAAGGAGCAGAATTGACTTGAAAAATCGTTGCCTACTTTCGTAAGAAATAGAACATTTCTATTTCTTGCGAAAGAAATTTCGCAAGAAATTCAGCACACTGGGGCCATTTTCAGGGCAAAAACATTTAAAATTAGCATCCCGATTTCCCATGAGATCATACTCACTTTAAACCCCAAATAAAACACCATGTTCAGATACTTTAACAAACGACAACACTTTAACACACACACACCCCGACAGTAAGTGCTGTGCTCTCATTGTGTGTTTAGCTATTAGCTCTGTCTGTGGTCGCATTCTTGATGTTTTGACTGTTGTGTTGATTTGGCAGTAAAGAAGAAAACCTCTTTATGCAGACAGACCCTGAAAGGACGTTTCACAAGAAAGTGCTGATGGCAGAGCCACATAAGATGCCAGTGGTCACGCTACACCTGTGTGTGTGGGGGGGGAGAAATTACATAACTCCAAGTGCATTTAAGTCATTGCAAAGTTTATTTGGCACAATATTAACATATGATGGCCTACAACTACATATACACATATCAAACACGCACAAAATAATATCTCCCTGCTTTAACAATAGCAATACATCTACATTTGATCCTGTCCAGCATTATTACAGAATTGTACGTAGAACAGTTCATCTAATCAAAGCAGACCCATATGTGTGAAGTACCAAAGGAAAGACAGTAATTATTAGCGCTGTTGATTGAATTTGTGGTAACAGAATTTAATGCATCTAAAAATATCTAGTCACATGCACACACACATAGAGAAGAACAGGAGTAGAAGAGGAAGAGATGGTGGTGCTGTGTTATGTTAATAAGATAAGACAGGTTGACCATCCAGCCATCCGGATACGTTTGTTTTCTACACGTTTGTTTTTCTGTCATGTGGGAGACTTCCCATAGAGGTCTATTGTTTCTATACCGAGCTTACCTAGTTATATTTTCATCCCCGCTTCTAAACCCTCACATAAATAATTTTGATTAACATTTTGAGTAAAACAGTACATACTGATATACAGCAGATATACAGTATTTAGGATGTTCTGTGATATATATTTTTACCATTATCCTACTATAATATTCTACTATGTATGTATATAAATAGTATAATCAGGTATGCTATGCAATTATTATTTCTAAACACTCAAAAACTGAATTCAAAACAGAAATACAAGCCACTTAAATATTACATGGTTTTCTCTACACTGTACTGTGGACATCGGTGTACATCCATAAATAATTCACTGCAATGGCATGTTGCAGTAAATACAGTGGAGTTCAGATGCGTTACATGCGTAGCCATGCTTACTCATCCTATTTGTAATTGTTTTTCAAATGTTAATTGTGATGTAAAAATATTAGATTAATATATAATACCTCCACAGGTTCTTCCTCACAGTACAGGAAAGATTATGGGAGGATAAGAAAGGCTTGCTAAAACAGAAAGGGAGGATAAGAAAGGCTTGCTCCTCTCTTCCCGAGGGGCCTCACCTATTGTTCAGACACGTGTCATATTTACTGCTGTGTGACTTTTACACAAACACATCAAAAGCTCCATAGACCTGCCAACTCTCTACGACAGTCAATACAATAAAATGTGTGCGTGTTTGTGTGGGAGAAACAGATCGTAAAAAGCAAGATAAAGGAAGATAAAGACAGTAAAACCATTAGTGATTATAAATTATTCAAGGTGTGTGTGAGACAATACTGAATGAATATCCGTAAGCTGCCTGCTGTCTCTAAATGACTGTGTAAACATGCAAAAAGTGTTTCTTTTTAAAACTGTCTTTATATCTTTTAACTACAATAAGTCTAAAAAAGGCATTCCATACATTCTTCCTAAGTATGTTGTAAACACTACTAAACTTCATGTACGCTTTGTGTGGTTTTACTGGCCAAAAGCACCTCCACATGGTTTATGTCTGAAGGGAAGGGAGGTGAGTATCATCTTAGAACACAAGTTTGGAGAAAGGAAGCTAAAACATCACACGATTTAATCAGTTTGAGTAAGAGCTGACCCAGCGCCAGGCTAGCCTGGAGTAAACCCAAAAGGTCGTTGTGAAATACTCCTCCACAAAAATCCTATTTGTTTTCCAGTATCTCAGAATTCAAATCATGTATTGATGGCATCATTGGCATCATTACTTCTACATACTACTAAAAATATTACCAATATTACTATCTGACAAGTTTGCAGGACATAAAATCTCATTAAACCCTCTATGCAGCTTTATCCAGCAGCGTGATGTTTTGTGTGATGACCAGTGAACTGTATATTTAACTGTTGTCCCTGGCAACCCACCTCCTACACTGTGCTAGCTTCTCAAAGCAACTTTAATCGATATTTTGGTCCATTTATTTATTTATTTGGCAAGCACCCACATAATAACCGAGATAATGTACAGTAAGCCAGTCATTATCTCAAAACGAGCCACTTCAGACTGATACAAGCCCCTCTGATTTATGAGTCCCGAACAGCCCGTCTGAGTGCGCTTTGCGATAATAACTACTGACTGTACATTATTTCTTACATAACAACTGGAAAGTGTATGTGTTCAATTAAAGTGTATTCGATAAGTTAAAGATCACACGCTTAACCGGCTTGACTGAGACATTGTTACCCCGCCTGTAAACCCTAAACATTTTCCCTTTGTTTTAACAAGCCACTTAACTTCATTTTCCCTTGTTTATAGTGAGATTGCATAAGACCCCTGCTGTAATGCACTTATAGCAAACAGCCCCTCTGTAATCAGTACTGGCTCCACGGGCTTATCACAGTCCTTTTATATTATACAATACACATACAGTCCACTTACAATAATGAACTACACTTATGGAATGTGTTCAGCACAGCCCCCTGTTAAAGAAATGAGCTTACAACAAGACTTAAAAGCTAGTTGTTTTTGCTACGCCTCAAGCTCTCATACAATAAACATAGTGGTCAGGGCTTGCAGATGGAACCTGCTTTGCTCTATCTGCTCTAGACTCTGTGGAGAGAAAGCAGAACACATGGCATGAAAAAGAGCTAAAAGGGGGTTCAATTATTGACAGGCTTGTGACCGAGGAAAAAGAGCTTGTGAGGAAATAAGGAAAATAAAAACAGTACACAATAAAAACAGTAACGAAAAATAACAATTGGAAAGATGTGTTAAAAAAGGACTGAGATGTTAATAGATATAAGCCATAATGTCCATAACTTGACCGAAAATAGTGATTTTTTTAGCATTATTTCAGCAATATTACTTGAGTTTGGACCTTTTATTTTGATGTTAAAACTGGTCATTGTGCATTAACTAATGCTAACAGAGATTTTATTTATATTTATTTTTATTAATGCTAACTTTAGATTTTATTTATAAATATTAAATTTGCATTATTTAAGATATACAATGCTGTAAAACGTAGTACGTATTGTTAATTGTTAACAATATTTTAACTAAGGGTAATTATAGTTAACCAATAGAACCTTATTGGCGAAGCGTTTTCTTGTTTTGTTTTTTTGTTTATTAACAGATATGGTTTATTTATGGGATACTGTTACGGGATACAATGATACTGCGTTATTCATTGACGCACAGCAGTGGTCTAACAGTGTCTAGCAGGAGATTGAAAGTGACAGGTGAGTAAACCAGTTGACAGGTAGTTCTTATCACCCACAAGCACCTGCTGCACTGCAGAGACAACAGGTCCCTTACCATCAGTGTGACATAAATAGAAAACTAACAAAGCAGGTGTTCCCTTCCTCCATCTCTCCTCTGTGGACTGTGAATTAACTGAATGAAGGAAAAAGTGGTTGAAAAGACATTCTTAGGAAAGAAGAAAAGTAGATAATGAACAAATGAAACACAGGAAAAACAGATGAAGGAAAAGAGGGAGGAAATGGGACCTGGCAGACTGAAAAACATACAGAAAATGAAATAGACAGGCATTGAAAGGGTGTGTGCGTGCCACACGAGCAACGGGCTTATGTGTGTCTACTTTTATCTCTCAGAATTGTAAGAGACAAAGCAGATACAACTGAGGACTGCATTCCACTGATCCGAACTGAGCAAATGTCCCTACTCTTCACTGCAGTGTGTGCAAACTCTGAGAAAAGTTACAGTACATGGCCACATGTGCTTACCTCAGCCTCCAAAAATAAAACTGTTAGGGACTGTGGGATTTAAAGTCTTCTCCACAGAGATTATGAGAAAAAATCAACAGTGGACACCAACACGTGTAAAGATGGGTCTTTATTGCATTACTACAGGGTGGTCGCAACTTGTAGATGGAATGGAAAACATCTGGAAATCTCAAGTGATACTGACATAAAAGATAAACAGAATAAGACAAACAGTGCAGGGTCAAATAGACAGCAGCTGTATGAGGAAGACAATAAAGAGGAATCTAACCAGAACTCATACGTTATTTGCCTGTTTAGCCAATGTCATTACAAATACAGCTGTGAAATGACACAGAAGGCCTAAAAATGGAGTATTAGTAAATATTGCTATATATAAGGGATGCCCAATCCGTCCCCTAGAGGGCCAGTGTCCTGCAGAGTTTAATCTGCATAGTAAAACCTTAATTTGCTGGACATTTGATCTCCATGAGAAGGACTGGCACCCCCGATATATATAATATTAGCACGCAACAATTACAATGGCATTGCAGCAGACATTGGATCTTTAAAAGCCCATTTTTAATGTTTGATATTCGCCATCAGGGGTGATGACCTTTGACCTTTCTCTATAATTTTATATGACTGTTCACTTTGTGTCATTGTGTTGGGTTATGACAAAATTCATTTAACATGACTGATGGAAATGGTTGCACACTAAATATAAATGATTAAAAAATTATTACATATTAAACTAGAGCTGCTTGATTATGACAAAATCATAATCATGATTATTTTGCCCAATATTGCAATCACGTTTATTTAACACAATAACTTACTGACTTCAAAAACAACATGTATTTATTGAATTAAAAAATTTGTTCGTTGGGGTGTGAACCAATAAATGTATTTAGATTATTTCAATTGGTGCAATAATAGCAAAGCAGATAAACAGCGGAACAGAGAGTTTAATTGCTTTTGTTGTATGCGTTTGAGATTTATGGAACCTCGCTGCTCTTTTGCCTACAGAAAGGAGTCTGTGCTGGGGAGTCTTTGTGTGGGTGGGCCCATGACTGATGATTCATGCCCAATGTGTAATTGTGTCTTTAAGTGGTTCCCAATGGTGCAAGAGTAAAGAGAGGGAGAAAATACTATAATAGAAGGATACTGTAAATAACAGACACATGAAGATGAATCCTGGCTTACTTTGGCTTATCTTACTTTGATGGTCTGTTGCCCTATTGTTTTTGTGGACACACAGTGTGTGTCTTAATTAGATCCCTAGATCAAATCTGACACAGGATCAAAGACACCGACAAGGATTCACTGATTTACAAACTATAATGACCCAGCAATAGTTTTTACTCTCACACTGTTTTTCTAAGATGATTTAGCATACGGTCTAAAGTCATTCGGTATAACATAAAAATCTACTTGTGGAAGAGTGTAAAAACATTTTTTTAATTAAACTGGACAAAAATGAAAAAGAAATAGAGTGGGGCAAACTTTTAGAATAACCAGCAGAAATAAGTGCCACGTCTCTCACAGATTATGGCACAACTGACGCTTAAACCAACAGCATCATCTGGTGGTTGCTTAACGTACTATTACCAAGAAATGTTTACAGATGACCTTTTAAGGTGATTAACCACCCGATCAGACGCTTACTTTATTGTGTTTAGTGTGTGTGACACTATGAAAACACAATGTAGAAGAGAAAATGTTTATATATAAGCAAAATAAGTAGACAGCTCACATCTTACACCGGAATAGAAATGAAAAGTGACTAGATTGTTTAATTCCGAAATATGACAAAGAATAACTAGTAATAAAAACAGGAGTAACGTTTGCGTGCACATCTATAAAAGAAAATATCAGGAATTCATTTATAACGCCACGGGGTGAGATAAGAATGTACATAAACAGCAATTTCAACAGAACCATACGGCTTTGTTTATACAAGCATCTTACATTTCGCTTAAATTATAGTCTGAACAGCAAAATACCTAACTAAACATATACATTTGTTACAAGCCAGATTCAAATCACATGAATGCGTGGTGTGAATTTAATCAAGATTTTGAAAAGTGCATTTTTAATGTTGCAGTTTAGATAGCAAGGACACGCCGTGTCCACAGCATACAAAGCACAACATAGACTGCCACATATAATGCATGAACCCATCTTACTGCACTCATGCGCGTTTTCATGTGGCGTTACAGTTGGTAACTCACCAAGACGATTTCAGCTGTTTGTCAACTGATGGTTTTGCAGGCTGTCCCTCTCATTAGTTTTGAAAGATGCTTTACATACGATTGGCATTTAATTAGGCTACAATTTAAACAAATCGACAGTGCATTAACATTTAGCGTACAATCTCGTGTCTCGATTGCACTTCCAGCCCGGACCAGTAGGTCTCTCTGTCGCCATCTCTGTTTGAAACATAGAATTGCAAGATACTTGTGGAATTGTTTTCTATGACTGATTTTCTGAGGCTGTCACCAGCTAGAACAGTGGGTTTTCTGTGGCCGCGGCCCCATTGTGGGCCACCAGACGGCGCTAGGGGGGCTGCATAGAAATGCAAAACCTTTAAAACCTGTATTTAATTAGGATTGTCCTTTGTTAACTATTATGAATAATATAAACTATTATTATACAAATGAGGTAAAGTAAGGTAAGGAGAAGGTAAGGAGAACATATACTTGCTCAATAACTGATTTCTGTTCATTTATAACTAAACAATTACAAATTGCAGCTTTAAAAACATTCTGTCATTTGTGTTAAAGCTTACCGCTGTAAAATCAAAAAGCCTAATTTTTATTTCGTATACGTTATTTTAAGGGGATTGTTTTCAGAATAGTATTTAACCCAAAGCACAATAACTGCGCTGTTATAATTGTTAGACCAGCTTTTTTGTGATATCACTAAAAAAACACTAGAAAAACATTCCGCGCTAAATTTCCGATTGGCACCAATGGGTTTCTTCGTTGTAAAATGTGATTGTCAAGCTGAGAAACCATTGTAAATTTGAGCTTGTTCCAATCGGATTAGTGGCCGATCGAAACTACTTACAGTAAAAAAAAAACGTTTTTACCATTCATACTTCACTTGACGTGATGTGTGTGAACAAAATAAATTACAATACAGATAGGTTACAATAAAATACAATAAAGTAACATATTACAGACTTTAAACCCAACACATTATCACGGCTTGGAAAATGGTAATGTATAAAAATACCACCAGCAATTTAGACAACCCATGTAACCGCAGTATCGTTACATTTAAGAGTCAAACCCATTACAAATACTACTACAGTTTTAGAGCAGGTATCAATAACGCGTGTAATAAGCGCTTGCTGAACGCGCTCCAACAAAAATCAACAAAACTGCGATTACATGCAGCATCACACCATAAACTTACTCTTCTGTGTATATTAATAATAATCACTCACTTTATATGATGCACGCACACATTTCAACTTGAAATGACTTTTTGCTGTGTCACTTCAGAGGGCGCAGACAAGCACTGATCCAAACAATAACCAAAACCCACACAAACACATTCTGCCTCTCACACACACATTGTCAGTTTGATGTTGGATATGGTTTATATAACTTGTGAGAAGCATGTATACATAATCATACAACTGACGTATACTGACGTATAAACGTATCCATGAGTATACAAAGCGACTTGGTACATCCAGCTTAGTGACTTGACTTGCTCAATTCGGATTTTTCAGATCCGATTTTTTGTTTGGATGTTCACATAATATTTAAAAACGTGGATCATATCAGATTCCACTAGACATGGTCCTGAACTGAATCGCACAAAACAATAACATAAGCTGTCACAGGCAGCACACTGACCTGCGACCACAGATCTGGAAAGTATGAACAAAAATGAAAACAGGTGTGATTGGAGTGCACCGGGTTACCATGAGATGTGAAGGGGCTCTCCAACAAAGAATCCATACTGTTCCATTTTCAATAAAAACAAAAGTGTAATAGATTTTAAAAAGGTTTAAATAAATCTTGTTAGCATTCCTCACAAGCTACTGGTCACAAGAACATCCGCTTAAAACAGAGAAACAGAATCTTCGTGGGTGTTCAAAGTATTAAACAGTTATTCATACATCTATGAGGTAGTTATATGCGTTTATATGAGAGGTAAGAGAGAAGTCTGGATTTGTGCTTTGACTAATGCCACAAAATCAACCCACACTTTAATATCCTTTTTACTAACCCTATGTGTTAGTTTTTAATCTTAAAATCAAGTTGCTATGTTATTAAAAATGGTGTTATGCATGGCCTTGTGTCAAACGTGTGCTCTCATTGGTTTAAGCATTTTCACTGTCACAAAAAATAATGAGGTAAGAGAAATAAAGTGTCGTGAATTTCAGAGGCTCTTGATCACCACATGCTATTGTAGTGGCAAACAGCTTCTTCTGTTTTTATTGACATCTCTAGATGAGATAAGGAACCTTTAACACATGCCTAATCATGACATCACTTCCTGCCCTCCCCAGCATCCCCTGAACCAAGTTCATCCATGAACTGACTCCATGAACTCTTCACACAAACTCAAACCAGACCGTTTCAAAACAAGCCACATACCCTTTTTACGCTTTTATTTTTCATATAAATTACTCTTTAAAACAGGGGAAAGATGGGTTTGAGTGCGCATCTTGCTCGGTTTTCTACAGGATTTGCTCTCGCCATTGCACAGAGTTCGCATTCAGACATACTGTACTTCAAAATAGGATGCATGTTTGGACTAGTTTTCAGTTAAAGAGTGGTCAATAAGCAAGGTTAAAAAAGTAAAATGGGCATTTTATTCTTGTCCCCCACCCCACTCCCACACACACCCCCGCTCCAAACATGTCATTGTCTCTCAGTCCTGCAATCTCAGGGGCGTGTAAGACTGCAGGAAGTTCCTCACAGAATCACAACAGTCAGTCAATGGCAACCGTCCTCAATGTTAGGACGCGAGTGCCTCACTCCATCTCTATTTCCACCTTCAGTCGTTCAGCACCTTCAAATGTTCACATGTCATTGGCCAGCTCTTCAGTTTCTGTGGAGACGTCTCCATTGACCGCAATCTTCATGTTTTCCTCATAGCCTGGAGGCATGAAGGCTAAGGTGTACGGGTAGATCTTATGACACTCCGCCCGATAGAATTCGGCAGTTTCCTTAGCGTCTCCAAGGCTACCATCACACAGGCTTTCCAAAACCTCTGTACAGATCTGCAAGAATCAAGTGTGGTCATTAAATACACTGAAACAGGCCACAGAATGTTTTTACTGAACACTTAATATATGTATAAACTGGTTTGTTAGAAGCATCAGAAGATGCGGTCTCGGTGTGGTCATGCGGTCGCGGTGTGGTCATGCGGTCGCGGGTGTGGTCATGCGGTCGCGGGTGTGGTCATGCGGTCGCGGGTGTGGTCATGCGGTCGCGGGTGTGGTCATGCGGTCGCGGGTGTGGTCATGCGGTCTCGGTGTGTACCTGAATACTTCTGTTGTTCAAGGACTCATCAAGTGCTATAGCCAGTTCCACTGCTTTCTTCTGTGTTGAAGGGTCCAAGTAATACATCATTTTGGCAGCTGTTAGGAATGAAAACAGAGATAAAAATGGTTGGGGTTTATAAAGTGTATGTGAGCATACTTTTCAAGGTGTTCGTTTGTACCTGCTACTCGGTGAGGGATGGAATTGGAGTGCTTGGTGAGGAAGGTCTGGTTGAAGCTCTTGGCATTACTGTCTCCAAACAGCCTAGAGATTTCCTGATTCAGCACCATGCTGACTGATTCTGCTAAGTCCTTACTTTCTGATACTGTTAGCCAATCAATAAACAGGAACACATTAAAGCAACCAATCACCAGAGATACACTTGTAAACACAATCCATCAAAACACATGAGAGACAAGCAATGTCAAAAGCAATAAATAAGAGCACATTTTGACTAACAGAAAAGTAAAGCAGAGCAGACCAAACAATTCAAGGCACTCGAACCGCTCACCTCCTTTAAAGAAGCGCACTAGACACTGGTGAAGCCAGGGATGGTCTGGGTCTATGGCGTAGGCCCTCTTCACTGATTGTAACATTAACAGGAACTTTTCTGTAAAACAATCATTGACCAAATGCATTAAAATTAGTATTAACTACTATACTAATGAACTAGTACATCTTCCTTCAGAGATCTACAAATAAGTTAATCTTGAACTGTGCAATCTAGAGGGTTTTACAGAATAAATGTGCGTACCTTTTCTAAAGTAGATCTCAAAGGCCAGAAGGTGTGTGTCTATTTTCTGTTTGACCAGGTTTTTTAACGGTATCAGAAACTTTACAGCTTCATCTAATGGGTTCTCCACCTGCCGAATCAAAGGACGACAAATATGAGCGGGAATTTTGAATCTGTACAAACACAATAACAGCAAATTCTTCCCCAAGCCCAAGTTTTCATTATACTGTGCCGTGGAAGGGTTAAAAACCTTGATAAAAGAACTTAAACTGCTAATTTCCATCATTGAACTTATTCAGCAGTTTATGCAGAGCAGCAGGTGCTACACAACAGGCAGGAACAGCACAAAGATTATCCCACATTATACTCATAATGCTTGTTCCTCTGATTGGTAATAAAATAATCTATTCTACGCTCTTCTCATTTCTTTAACTGTGACTGTGTGGGCCAAGCATCTAAAGACAGAACAGGTGTTGTTGACGCGTAAATGTGTACAGACAAGCACCTGACGTCAATAACAAAAGTAATTATGTAATCCTTTTTGGGAAAAAAAGGAAAATGGCTGGATTTGTGACGCCATCCAGTCACAGGGAAGCAGAAACAGTTGCCTGACAAGACACCATCCCAGCAACATCCTCTTTGTTTGGGATTAATCCACTATAACATTATTCAACAGGCTGATGAGAACACCCTGGAGGAGTGGACTTGAAGCTCTTGTTACACTCATTATACGATTGTGATAGCAGTAAGATGCCAGTCAAGCACTGTGCCGTTTCTGGCTGTGCTGTTCTACCAAGAGTGTAGAACAAATGCCTTAAATGACTTAATTTTAAATGTTTTTTGCACCCATAAACTTCAGTAATCTTACAGCTACACGTATGACCCCTTTAAGTTCTCTCAGAATTCCCTACTTTCCCAATTTCCACACACCCTGGCCAGTTTCTCTGGTATGAGTTCCTCCTTAGGTCCTCCGATCTCTTCGTCATCATCCTCTTTCTTCTTCTTCTGATTCTTTAACTGTTTCTCTTTCTCCGCGTTCTTCTTCTCCTCCTCTAGCTGTGCTTTCTTCTGCGCTCTCCGTTGCTTGTTCCTTAACTTCTTAAGCTCTTTGTCAGTGAGATTCCCTGTTCGAAAATAACACAGAAACATTATGCACACTGTATTTGTTAAACATAAAACAGCAGGTGTGTGTTAACATTCTGGGCATACGGTTTATGAAATATTACCAGTATCTGCTTGCAGTTCTTTGCTGTCATCGGTTAGCGGGTTGTCGTGAAGGTTGAGGTAGATTTGGATAGCGGTTTGTGAGGCTTTGAAGTAGAACGGGTGCATACGTAACACGTCCTCCAGCTTTAGCAGGTCCACGTAAGAGCGCAGCGTCATCTTCCGCATGCAGTACGTGTGGAAGTCAAACTGGTCGTCTGTTATTTCTACAAAGTGCTGATGAGCCAGACAAACAGATGAGAAGAGCAAATCAGACCAAGCTGTTTTTGATAAAACTCTAAACTGGTAAATGAGTACTTCACCCAAAAATATAAATCATGTCATTCAATTATTGCTTCAACAGATGAATGTAATGCATTAACGAATACATCAATGGGGATCTGAATGGCTATGCTAAAAAAAATGGCTAACAAAAGTACCATGAAGTATCATACGATTCACATGCTTTGATGAAGTTTTAAACATCTTGTCTCTAATTTTCAACATCAATTCAGATATGGCAACAGTGTGTCAAATGACTAATTAAAATGTGGCACGTTTGTGTGCATAAGTTTGTGAGGAACAGCAAATTAGATACGAGAGCTACAGCAGATAACCAGCTAAGTTGCAAGTGAATAACCATCCAAATTTCCCTTCCACAAAGCTATGGCTTTTGGAAAACTTGAAATATAGCAAAAATCATACTGAAAACTTTTACAGTTCCTTTTTGCCATTTCGGTGCTTAACAGCTTGGTATCCACTTCACTTTCATTATACAGAGAAATGAGACAAGTACGTTCCTCAACATATCCACCATTAGTTCCACTACAGAAAGAATGACAACATGAGGGTGAGTAGATTGGTCACTTTCCATGTTCCTGTAAACATCATTAACTACATATCAACAAGCCTCTGTCACGTAAGTTACTGCACACAAAAACCATGAAATAACAACAAAGGTGACAATGATTTACCCTCTCAATCTCATGGCATTTTTTGAGTGCTTCTCCACATTTCTTCATGGATTTATAGGCCAAAGCACATTCAGTCTGGAACCACATACACTGCATCTCATTCAAGTTCTCCACAGCAGATGCCCCCTCCTGAAACAGATCAACACGCTCAGATAAACTCACAGCACTGTAATACTATCGGATGCGTCCTCTGATGCGAGCCGGGCGACGTGACCCTTACCCTTGTGAACTTGCCACACATCTCCTCGGCTTCTTTGACCAGGCCTGCTTTAAGCAGATATTTGGCGCATTTGGAGTTGATGAAGCGATCTGCTGTGTCCAGGGCCTGAGCTTCATCCATCCAGCGAGCCGCTTCCCGGATGTTCCCAGCATGCTGAGGGAGAAACATCAATATAGACAGCATGAGAGGTCAAGGGTCGTACAACAAGGCTGAGATGTTGTTTGAATTGTGGAACTGGAATTTGCATGCCGAGCGTCAATCAAATTATTTGCAAGACGGTTCCTGTATTTTAATAAAGCGATCCATTTGCATGCATAAACCACTTGTCTTGTTCACACTTAACTGTAATTGATACTGTACAAACTGACAACTTTGCTTTAACATGGCAGGTATGTTTGAGATGGTGCTCATATTTCTGAAAACGAAGTTGAACATATAATAAACTTATAAATTAATCTGTAACTGTCCAAAAAAATTAAAGCCACCGAGAATGCATTTCATTTGCAAGTTTAGCTAGACACCTAACCTCAAAATATGAATTAATACCTCAAAAAGTAATGACCTCAAATTATAATGTTGTAAATGATAGTGTCCAAGGTGATTTGTGTATTACCTTGTATATCTTGGCTTTAACAAGGAAAAGCTCTATCAAAGTCGGCGTGCTCTCAATGCCAGCATTAATGTATTCGAGAGCCATGGGGTGCTGGCCAATCTGATCATAATGCTGAGCCAGGAAGTACTGGACCCACAGTAACGTGGTTGGCGGCTCTTCTTTGCCGTCATCTACATGTAATCATAAAAACAACCAATCAGACGCTACCAAAACTCATCTTCAGCCAATACAGATCAAAGGCTCATCACAGCATTAATTTCAATGAAGATAAAGTTCAAACACAGGAACATAACAAAAACTTTTACTAAACTCTGTGTTTTAATATATGGAAAAAATAAAAATGTAAGCAGCAGCATACCATCCGGACTGAACATTCGACAGCTACGTAAAGATGTTTCATAACCAACAACTAATTCTTCTATTATTGACACCTGCAATAAAAAAGAAATATAAACACAAAAAAAAGTTAAAACACATCTGGACATAAACGCCTGAGGTACGTACAGGATTTATACAGTTCTTAATTAGTTTTTCAACAAAAATTTCAATGTACTTAAATCAAGCTTTAATAATGACACAAATTATCCTTTGATTTCAAAACACTGCTTTTCTGTAATACACCTACATCCATAAATGACCATTGGTTAACAGTGACTAGCTTTGTGCCTCAGGCTAATGAGACCTCACTCTAATCTTAGCCTCCACCTGGTGGTGCACTCTGAATATTACTGCTATAAGACTGCACAATATAATTACAACTTAGATGTACATCGACCGGCATGCAGCATTAAAGCGAATTAGGAAATGCTTGATTTTAACTGCTATGATTTTGACCTATACGAGGTGCTCTCACCTTCTCTTTGTCCTGGTAGAGAGATCTTAGGGTTGTAAAGACAGGAGGACAGCCTTTACTAAAGTTTATTCTTAAATATCTATCCAGACACTCCCGAAACTTCTCACCTGCAACAAAACAAATTCAACGTATGATATTAACGGTATATCCTAGACTTTAGGGACAGTTCACCCAAAAATTCAACTTTGCTTTAACTGTACTGACCCTTAGGCCATCCAGGGTGCAAGTGATGTTTTGTATTCAGTAAAGATTTTTAGCCGAAACCATGGTTTGTAACACACAAATTGGAATGGAACATGAAACACATCTGGAACATGAGGGTTTGGTGAAAAACAAACTAAAATATAATCTAGTATTTGATAAAAGTCTTGACCTGTGACTCTTCTCTTTGTATGAGAGCACAAACAAACAACACGGTTCACTTCTCTACCCTTGTTGTGGATAGCCAAAACCAAAGACCACTGTTTTATCAAATATCTTCTGTACTGTTCTACTGAAAAAAATGTCACCTAAACCTTGGATGGCCTGAGGGTAAATTAATAGCGAATTTTTATTTTTCCAAAGTCCAAAGTATACTTTAGATTTTACACTAGCAGCAAACCAAACGTACACTATTTAGGTATCTTAACGATTAATGATATATCACGCATGTTGTATGCATATGCTAATGTGCGTGTAAACTCCGCAATATACTTTGGGCCTTAGGGGAAGTGTACTGTACCCGACATGAAGTTGAGGGGTAGTCTGCGTGGTACGAGGCCTTTTGGGTATTTCTCCCAGGCTTCCTCATAGATTTTCAGCTTCTCCTCTGCAGTTGCTGAAACAGCAACAACAAAATGACACAACCGGTTGAAGCAAGAACAGCAGTGTTTTGTTAAAGCATGTTACTAATATTCATACAGGAACAACATGAGACAAAAGCCACACTAAGAAAACAGCTTTGTAAGTGAGGCTGTGTACCGGGCTTGAGGGCTTTCTCCAGGCCATGATAATAGGACCAGTTCTCTGGATTTCTCTCCTGCAGTCGTCTGTAAACATCTGCTGCCTCTTCGCATCGTTCAAGACACAACAGCAGCTCTCCTACTCACCCGCAACATTAGAAGAGAGATGGAATTAAAGATAATCCACCACAGGGAACCACAAATAGCAACTCAAGCAAATTGGAATAGGAGTGAATCTGCATGAAGGGCAAAATGTAAAAAAAGGTGGGGAGAAAAACATAAAAGTGAGGTAAAACAGGCAGATGGGGAAGAGTGCTTATTTTTTATTGACAAGCTCTTGCAAATCTGCAACACGTATGTACCTTTTGTCTCCTCCACAGCCAGTGTATCACAGATTTGTTTCTCGTAGGTGGTGAGATGGTCCAGTGCTTCTCTGAAGAGCCCCGCCTCTCTCAAGACCTGATTTTGATATAGCAGCAGCTCGCTGTACTCATAATCCACCTTATCAGGGGATGTCTAGAGAAAACACAGAGACAAACATAAATAAAAAGCTACAGAATAGCAGGTTGACCTGGAGATACAAACAGTCCCTCTCAAAAAATACACAAAACAGTTGTAAACTGTAAAATGTTACAGTTGTGAATTTGAAGCTTATTCAGTCTGCCAAAATGAAGCTTCCGGTTATGCAAGAAACCAATGAGAGGAAGTAAGAATCTTATCTCAGACTCCACAAGAACCGCGTGCCATTGTGTTGCCTGTTGACCTGTCGTGGTAGGTTGACGTCCTCACAATACCTCAGTTACTACTGCTGTTACTGCCCTGTAATTTCTTCACAAGCACTTTAACACTGGTCCTGTTTAAGGATCCAGATTTTACAATGGATTGGAGACTTAAAGCAGTACCAAAATTCTTCAAAACGCAAACAAAAATGCCTTATGTCGACTTATAAACCACCCAAGTTAAATTGTGCAAAAATTATAATTATTGTCTGGTCTAAAATTCTCTTGAAATTAGATGGTTTCATGCAGTCATTAGCAACATTAGCGCAACCAAATTAATATTCATACGTCACATCCACACAACACTCGACTTATGAGTACCTATATTTATTCACTGCTACATTATATTAACCTATAACAAGACAGACCTAGAACAGAATATTATAAAAGACATCAAATGTTGGATAACATGAAACTTGAAGAATTCCCCATAGGGAAATTTTTTCTCTTCTGACGTTTGGTTCATTTTCTGTAGCATGCCGAATTTCCGCTTAATGAAAAATGGATTAACTCCAGACCCTTTTGTTCTTTTCAGTTTTTAGACTGAATAGCTCATGAACATACAGTGATTAGTCTGTACGCCGCATCTACATTTACCTGTTGTGTTTTTCTAAACTCCTCTATGATTTTGGCAGCCATCTCATAGTCTTCCAGGAGGTGATACGCGATGGCGTAACCAATCCATGACGCTCGCTGGGCCGGCCGCAGCTGTAGCAGCTGATAGCGGGTCTCCTGTCAAACAGACACAGTCACACACAAACAGTCAGAACGAAGATTTTTATTAAACCCAAGAATATGATTTCGCTGAAGGCGGAGGAGAAATTAGACCTCTTTGAAACATAATGCAACAACGTGTCATCAAAGACCGTACTAAAGAAAACAATAGTAGTTTAGATAATCTACTTTTCTTTCAGTGGTGAAAGAAACACAGAACACAAAGAAACAAAGACAATAGAAAAGAGAAACAAGCTCATACGATGGAAAATAGACGTTGCTGAGTCACGGCCTCTGGATTTGGCCCAACACACACATGCCTCCTTTGTGATTTTTCTCAATGTTACTTAAAAGATAAACAGGTGCCATTCAATAGAGCTTGGGAAACTACGCCATTGCGCATTGCATTGTGGGTACGTGTGTTTTAGAACACACTCATTAGGATATTAGTACACATCGACAATAAACAGAGAAAAACCATGAATGATGGTCAAGGGCAAGATTCTATATAGAGAAAAGCTCAATAGGGAAGTGAAGTAGCGGTATTAAAAAGTAATCCTGGTAAAGGACATTAACCAACTCGATCCATAGAAACACAAAGAGTGTATTTACAGCCTTGTTATCTGTGTTCTTAATATTACGTCTTACAGGCTTATGTTTTCATTTTTTAAGATTTCTTTTTAACTTGTGTTAGATTTTCTCGTATTTGGCTGACCAGTTGTTGGGTGGCTCGCCAATGTATCAGATTTCTCTAATACATAAAATAAGTAAGCTTGACCAAAGTTCAG
>JAZGTJ010009083.1:5652-19922 GCA_036877575.1 Botia almorhae | reverse complement strand
TGACGTGTGCTCTTTTAGGCTTGTTGAAGACCACTCTAGCTGCCGCATTTTGAATCAACTGCAGGGGCTTGATGGAGCAAGTCGGAAGCCCTGCAAGGAGGGCTTGCAAGGAGGGCTTGCAGGATGTTATCTGGTGCCCAGATAACATCTGGGCACCAGAAACCTATAAAACTCATGAGCCTAAGGTACATATACTTGATGCTTAGATTTTGGTCTAATCTACAGCTACAGTTTAAGCAAATCCGATGGTACTGCTGTTCGAATCTGAGCTTTAAAGGCTTCTTGATTCACAAGACTTCTGAATCTGAGAATCAGTAGGCTTATACTTAAATTGGTAAATTACCGCACGAGCAAATTAAAAGCATACAGTGCCGACTGCCGTCTGTGATATTTTGATGTTATACACAGACTGGTTTGTGCAATGACGCTTGAAGTCCAACAAGTCTGAATCGATTCTTCTTAGTCCTTCCGGACCACAACAGCACAAGGACGGCAGTGCGAGGTAGATGAAAAAGTTGGTAGTATTTTTATTATTATTACATTTATGTTCATGTAAGTGTTTGTTTCGTTTGTGGTTTCTATCAGATGTTAGTTTTTTAAACAAATATGAATCGGCCCAAAAGAAAGGTATTGAAACCATTAAAGAACTTTGAAGAACTTGCAGTTGACATAGGATGTAACATTTGTTTTGAACTGTGTCACCTACAGTAATTATCTAGAGTATTCAAAGATGCAACAATACTGTGCATGCACATAACTAGAGTTGCAGACGCACAGTAAACTTGCACCTGAGGGTTCGCACATCGCTCCAATATGACTGATGTCTTACATATAGCGGCCCACAGTTGCTAGCGAGGTATCTACCAATATGTGTACCATTACATCCCTATTAACCATGGTGACTGCACACAACAAAGATGGCCACAGCTACTGTAAAACTGACCCAAAAATTACAAACTGTGTACATATAACTGTACAATACATTCTCATGAAAAAAGTGAAAATCTAATTCTGATTTAAATTTAACACTACAGAAAAAAAACATCAAACACAAATCATCAATTTATTTATCTTATTGTGTCCTCATATGTGTCAATATTGTTGAAAGTACGGTTTAAATGTTTTACAATCTTTTTTGAAATCTTTGAAGCATTTAATGACTATACTGTATTTTGATGTATACTAAATATAAAATGTAAACAATAACTGAAATGCAATTAAACTTCAAAATCGGAAGATGTCCAGCAGTGCCATCAGGTCAGAACTGGCAGAAACCAGTGGGACCCAGATACACCCATGTACTGTCCGGAGAAGAAGGGGGGGCGGAGTCCATTGATTACATCTTTTCTTTTGTGAGAACTCTGGTGAGTTTTGCTTGTTTACGCATTACTTTGAATTTGTATACATTCATTTTTCTTTATATATGTTATAAAAACCAGAGTTATATATAAAGTTAAGAATCTATTTTTGTATGTTTAAAGAGAGTTTGTACTCATACTAAGTTAATTAATTGGTGTATGACGCTTGTTAATCCGTTTCGTTAAATGATTTTATTCAGAAATACATTGTACAGAGTAATGTCGCATTTCTAAGTTGGTTTAAGCTTGTTTATGTTGACAAATGTTGTCACGAGCATGATTAACGTACTCACGGACATGTAGTGCAACCAATAGAAAAATATAGTTTTGCTGCTTGTGAGATTGTTCGAACGGGGAGCCAGAGCCAGGATCTTCAAGTCATCGTGATTCTCCACAGGTAGTGACTAACATAAAAACACACAAGGATTTCACGTACGTACAAAGGAATTGAAGGACCAGTGAGATTTTCATTTATTTCTTTTGGATTCTTGGACTTCCTGAACATTGGTCTAAATTCCAAACCGTCTTTTCACTTTATTTTCGGATGTATTTCTGGATGTATTCCTTCACATTGTGAAAATTGTTCAAAATATCTCGTGTTGTATTAAAAAAAAGTGCCGGCTGTTATTTCAGTTACTATAATTGGCCCAGTGAGTCATTAAATCCTCCCAGAGTCGAACCTAGACTTATTCTAAAATGTATTAAGTGTAATACACAGAATACTTATTCTGTTGTCCCGTGTTACATAGTGAAATTAAATTCTATTTAATGAGATTTACATGTACTTTTAGAGTAAAAGTACTTAAGTACTAAATTGTTCTACAGTTATCACAAACAAAACTTTATGTGAAATATTTCAAATTTATTATTTTTGTAATAGTAAGAAGCATGAAAGGGTAATAAAAAAAGCAACTATCACAGTTTTCACCAGATATGGCAAAATATAGTAAATAAAAAGTTTTAGTACTCCCTTACAGATGAGCTTTTCACACAGTTTGAAAAGTAATGTTTACATGTTGCTTCTTACATTTGTTAGCAAACTTCTTGGCAGCAGACATTCTCTCATGAATACATGGTGAGCCTTATCCACTAAAACACAGGTATACAGAAATTATGAATTTATAAACGATTAATGAATGAATTATAAAAAAAATTACATCAGGATTACCTCGCTCTCATCAAGAGCTATCTTTCCCCCATCACAGAGTCTCTGAAATGTGCCTAATGAAAACAGAAAAGCGTCAGTTCACTGAGGACACATTTATGTTGTTCCAAAACTAAGACTTTTATATCCATGAAATACAAAATTATATTTAGAAAAATGTTGAACTGTTTTTTTCCATAAAATAGAACTAAACGGGATTGAAAAATCTCAAAGTTTTAAAAAGGACATAAGTGTCAAATGTTTAAAACATGGTTTTTGCTTTAACAACTTCACATGAGTTTTGTAAACTTATAACTATGATTAATGTTTTAGAGTAAAGAACCACATTTGGCCCTGTAATGGACTGGCCACCTGTCTAGGACACACCTGTCTTTCTGTGCTAAAGTAGGAGTAAGTATTCTATTTTTTGTGTTAGTAACATTGCCAATCTTAAAACAGTGTAAACAGTTGTTAAAACCGTGTATGGTGTAAGAAGTGATATAGAGTAAGTCTTTACAGCATGGATGCCAAAGACTTCTTTTGTCCTTTTAAAAAACGGTTTAGTCATTGTAACTGATCTTTTGCCTATAACAATCTGTAACAAAATTTACTATTGTGTTTAAAACATAAGTTACTAGCAAAGTAATTTTTTTAATATGGATGACAAGTTTAATTACTAATGAACTCTTGTAAGAACAAGCAACAAATGCTTCATCTCCAGCACCACACGTGACATAGTAGCTGGTCTTCCTTTTGTTTGCAAACATGTCAAACTGACATTTCCAATAAAATGCAATCTGACATCTTAAATTATAAATCATTATTATACATTTACCATTGCAAATTAGGGTCAAGTAAGGAAACCATTTTGAACACTGATGTATTGTGCATTTGTTCAATGAAATAAGTTGTTAATTTTTAACTAAAAACACGTTATGTACTACAGCTTTGTTTATGTCTTAAACATTTCATTGGTTTACAAGTTAAATGTAGAAACAGTTTCTCTCCAGCAGACCATGTCCTACTTACTAGCCATGCAGTTCAAACGCATGACAAGGCATATGAAACTCTCCAGAGAGATCTGTTCAGATGCACCACCATACCGCACAGCCATAAGGTTCAGGACATCTTCACTTAAATTCATGCCTGGGATAAAGGGAACATAACAGTTGCAGTCAAAATAAATACAGTACTTTTATTTGGATGAATGTTTTTAAAACAATAATTCATCAATTAGAGCTGTCAAAATGAACCCATGAAATTGTGTTTAATCCAACAACATCATTCATTATTTATAATGTCTTCTTTTAAGGAGATAGTCCACCCAAAAAAGAAACTGAAAAGAAACTTATTTACTTGTTTTTATATAATTGGAAAACAGCATGGTGCTAAAAGAATGTGCTAGGAAGAATAACAGTGACTGACAGCCTCAACAAAGAGCAAAATTTCTCATTTTTCATGTAAGTTAGTTATTTGAGTTTGGAAAACGACTGCACTTGTTTATGCAAGCGCTGATAAAATGTATAACTTTAAATGTAGTATAAACAAATCTAAAGGAAGACTTATTATTAAGAATTATAATTTTTGGGTGAACTATTCCTGGTTTAACACCTGCAGTGTCCAGTGCTGGTTTGTTTTTTTAATTAAGCTCTTATTAAATATTTTGCTGCTTTACAGAATGTCAACAATGGATAGTGCTGCCAAATGTGTAAACATTAACCTGTTTTCTCTAAAGCATTTTTCAGTTCATCCAAAGCTAAAACACCATCTTTTGTGGAGTCCATACTGTAGAAGATGTCCTAGAAAAATATTAGAAAAATAATTGTTTATACTAAAACAAATATACGTTGCTATATTTCACACTACAATTTACTGTTCCTTCACCTTGTATGTAATAATTCGATTCCACAGACGAAAGAATTCTGATCCATCAAGTTTTCCTGTGATAGAAGACTATTGAAGTTACAGTCAGGGAGTATTTTTAAAGATATACAAGATTTAATTACTCTAAAACAGCAAAAATAAGCTTAACCTTGGGGGAAATTATGTGAATTTTTTTAGCACAGCAGTTCATTATTTAATAAAGGAGAAAAAGGATACATCCGACATGGCAATCATACTTCTACAAGTATCCAGACCAAATCCTTCAGAAATATTTGTGTCTTCTGAAAGGTGTAAAACACAAAAGAGACACGCATTTTAACATTTCAACAGGGATTTTAAAGCTGCAATCCAACAAAAAGCTTGGAGAATGAAGTTAAAAAATTCTTCATCAGTAATTGAGCAAGTACTCAACAGATCAGTGTTTAAAACTGTCTCCTTACCTTACCCTGATTCACAATGGCAAGCTTATAATAATGCTTTATAATTTGAGCTGTCAGGTCCGATTTCCCAAGAAATGCCAGTTTGGCTTCATTTGATTTAAATATACACAACTATGTAAAGTAACCTGTAATTTTATGTTCCAAACATAGAGAGGTAAAAGTTACAGATTGCTGCTTTAAACAGGGTGGATAATTATTTATTTCCTTATTAGCTTATGTTTCCATTATGTTCTGTTTAAAACGTGAAAAACACAATACGCAGTAACTACGCCAACAACGAAACAATAACATTTTCCCAGAGTCAAAGCATAGCTGAGCCAGCCTGTCTTTCTGTCTCAGGACAAATTATAGGTTAAAACAGCACATATAATGCTCTTCATAACAATTTTGACAAAATCTGCCTTTGTAGGGCAGTAAAAATAAAAATATAAAATAATGTATAGTGCTAATAGTAGCTCAAGGCATTATAGTGTAAATGTTTCACAGTTGATTTGTAATAACATCACATCCCCTATGTGCCCCTCTATTTAATGATACTACCCCCTGATTTAAACAGATCAGGTCTGTTTTAGATTCACTGACCTCCAAACAGGTTTTTGTGTAGAAGCTGTTGAAGTTGCCCAGCATCAACATCTTTGTACTATTTTAAAAGAAAACATTTCAGTGTTTGTGTGCCCTCAGATAATGCATAACATTGTCCATACCATACTATGGACTATGCATAACATAGTCCTAAGCACAGTCATTTTAATTTGGAATGAAATTGTATGTATCATAAAAGGTATTATTAATGTTTTACATTTACCTCATTTGAATATTGTCGAAACAGTTCCACAGTTTTACTTTTATTGTTTGATCTTTCATCCATACTTGATGTGTATTCAACCTAAACAAAAAAACAACAACTGAGTGATGACTGCTTTTATCAGCAGCAGCTTTGTGAAAACTATTAGACTTTCCAAACAGAAATGTCTGAGTTACCATAAACTTTAACATGTAAATCTTTAGATTATTAGGAACTTTAAGTAAGCAATACTGAAACTACAATAAAGTGTTAATAGAATGCACATGCTAATAAGCAGGGCCACAGATAGAATTAATGGGGCCTGAGACCAAATTACAAGGGTAGTCATGAGAACACCATACACCCAGCAGCAGTGCTTAGAGGATTCCACTGATACGTAGTCTACTATAGTCAAGTCTCAATTTTTTGGTATCCTTCATGAAAATGATCAGATTTCAAAAAGGGTTTAAATCTAGATACTTGGAAATGCATTGCAAATCTTTAATGTAGCTGTTTGAGCATGGCGTTACAGCACAACGCCAAGGTCATGGGTTTTCGATCCCAGGGATTGCACATACTCAGAATCAATGTATAGTATAATGCAGTGTAAGTCGCTTTGGATAAAAGTAAATGTAAATGTTCATAATGTGCTCCTGAAGCCTGTTCAATCTTGATGTTATCCAAATGTTTGCCAAAAGGCTAAAACTTGGCAATGTCTGGCAGGGGCAACCAGATTTTGAGCTAAAACTGGTACTTAGTGGAATTCATTATGCCGTAGATCTTCCTTAGAGCAGGACAACAGACCCAAAGCATCAATGAACCACCACCACCGTTTTTCAAAGTCAGAAGCAGGTGCTTTGTATGATTAAAACATTCAATTTGACCACATCACATGATTCCGCTCATAGTTCCAATAGCCTTTTGCAACATTCAAGAATTGCAACTTGTGGCCTGTTCTTGAGAAGGGCTCTTTTCAATAACCTTTTCATCATGGAGGTAGCGTAGACTTCGAAGTACAAAAAAAAATTTCAACTAATTGCTGCATTTTTTTGAAATCTCAGGGTTTTTCCCCCCAAAGTTTCCCTTAAAGTATTTTCAAGGAGTCCCAATAATTGTGCTCCATATGTTTTTAAAACAATACACTATTCCTAAAATTAAGAACTCTCCAAACATCTGAAAAAGAATTTAAAATATATGTAGTGTTAATTTTATATGATTTTGCCAATATTTAACTGTAATTGCAAATTGCCATTTTTGCTGCTTTAGCGTGTAGAATTTCAGTGCAGTAATGTCAATAATTAACTAAAAACCCGCTCTTTAAACATGCACAAAATGCACTAAACAGAGTTGGGCCATGAGAATTTTCTTTTTAGTGTCACACATTTGTGTATATTGATTATCTGTCATGGCAACAATAAATTGCATAATGATATTCCAGGCATAAATGCAGATGTGTGCTGTGCACTTAAGCAGTTTCAGCATTTTATCACATCTCACATTCCCACAATTTAATTTATCATGGTCTAAAACAAAACTAAATGGATCATATCCATCCTTTCCCAAGCACCTTAGGAATTCAAATGCTGATTGATTGATTGTATATTACCTTTGTAAAATCCACAAGAAAATCTTTCTCTGTCCTTTCTGTGTCTTTTCTGATTAAACAAAACATATTACTTTTAAACTTAATGCAGTAAAGTATGTAAACATTACGTCTATTGCACTACATGCAGTTTTCAAACAAGATGGTGTATAGTTAATTTTTAATATTTTGCTTTACAAGCACAAACAAATCACACAGATTGAATACTCTACTACAGTATAATCTTAAAGTTTAATTTCCAACTATTAGGCTCATTGTCTGAATACACTGCAAGCATTGAAGCTGTTGGCAATACTGACAAATGATAATAACAGTGTCTGAGAAAAGCCTACTTACTCAATGTGGAACTCATTTTTGCAGAGAATAGACAGAAAGAACTCAGCATTCTTATTGGGGATATTAGTGGATGGCACAATGAGGTACTGTCCTGGCTCCAACCTGAAGAATTGCATCACCTGTCTTATATGTTCAAAGCTCCCACTCGTTTCCACAGGCTTTCTGTTATGGAAAAAGTTTGCTCCAAACTTTCCCTCAGATCTCATCTACAGGGCAATAATATAAAAACTTTACAATAAAATAAAGATTTTAACTAAACATGTAATTGTATTAATAGTAAGCATGTAAATGTAACTTGCCTCAGGTGGAATCTGTGGAAGTAGATCATAAAGGTTGTTAGGTTTCAAATATTGTTCCAAATGTATGACAAGCATTTGAACACTGATTTTCAAACACATGGGAACAAGTACTCAATATTTACAGGTGCTGGTCATATAATTAGAATATCTTCAAAAAGTTGATTTATTTCACTAATTCCATTCAAGAAGTGAAACTTGTATATGTAAACATTCATTCCACACAGACTGATATATTTCAAGAGTTTATTTCTTTTAAGTTTGATGATTATAACTGACAACTAATGAAACCCCAAATTCAGTATCTCAGAAAATTAGAATATTACTTAAGACCAATACAAAGGAAGGATTTTTAGAAATCTTGGCCAACTGTAAAGTATGAACATGAAAAGTATGAGCATGTATAGCACTCAATACTTAGTTGGGGCTCCTTTTGCCTGAATTACTGCAGCAATGCGGCGTGGCATGGAGTCGATCAGTCTGTGGCACTGCTCAGGTGTTATGAGAGCCCAGGTTGCTCTAATAGTGGCCTTCAGCTCTTTTGCATTGTTGGGTCTGGCATATCGCATCTTCCTTTTCACAATACCCCATAGATTTTCTATGGGGTTAAGGTCAGACGAGTTTGCTGGCCAATTAAGAACAGGGATACCATGGTCCTTAAACCAGGTACTGGTAGCTTTGGCCCTGTGTGCAGGTGCAAAGTCCTGTTGGAAAATGAAATCTGCATCTCCATAAAGTTGGTCAGCAGCAGGAAGCATGAAGTGCTCTAAAACGTCCTGGTATACAGCTGCGTTGACCTCGGACCTCAGAAAACACACTGGACCAACACCAGCAAATGACATGGCACCCCAAACCATCACTGCCTGTGGAAACTTTACACTGGATGTCAAGCAACATGGTTTCTGTGCCTCTCTCTTCCTCCAGACTCTGATTTCCAAAGGAAATTCAAAATTTACTTTCATCAGAGAACATAACTTTGGACCACTCAGCAGCAGTCCAGTCCTTTTTGTCTTTAGCCCAGGCGAGATGCTTCTGTGTTTTGAGTTAATTAGCTGATTAGAGTGTGGCACCAGGTGTCTTCAATACTGAACCTTTTCACAATATTCTAATTCAGATACTGAATTTGGGGTTTTCATTAGTTGTCAGTTATAATCATCATAATTAAAAGAAATAAACACTTGAAATATATCAGTCTGTGTGGAATGAATGTATACATTATACAAGTTTCACTTGAATGGAATTAGTGAAATAAATCAACTTTTTAAAGATATTCTAATTATATGACCAGCACCTGTATATGTATAACTAAATCTGTGGTTACCCTGTTAGTACAACTGTGTGAACTTAAGGACTTGCCTTCTACATCCACTAAAAATGACCCTGGGACAAGTTGGTTAACAGTGACTGCAAATATTAGTCTGAGAAATGGTCTAGCAATTATCTCATGCTGTGATATTTTGTCTAATACAATACAATTCATGTGGCTTACACATATAGTGTACAATGCAGGCATTTTCATGTATTGTATTTGGCTTGTTCTGTTAATACTGACCACAAACACACTGAAACCGATGGCGTGAACTGAAACGCAACGTCTGTTTCTTTTGTCAGGAATCTGTATCAGGGACACTAGTACGTTGTTGTAACCATCCTCACAATTCTTACCTATCCCATTAACCTTCAGCCAAAACTGGGGATTTGTACAGAAAGTTTCTACAATGACAGGAAAAAGAGTGAGAAGCAGGGTTGGAACTAAACTCATGACAGTACATCTCTGAAAGCAGGATTACAGATTAGTACAGGATTAGTAACAAAGTTAACCATATTCAGTATAGTACATATCTTTTAATAGGTAACGTAGTGATATACACGTGCCCAAAGGAACATTGGGCATGTGTTTAGCACCTTTTATAACTCAAAAGATTTCAATAGAGGGCTCAGTTATGTTAATTTAGTAATTTTTTTTCCGGAAAAATAAACGCAAATAAGACAATTGTTAACATTTAATAAGAGTATAAAGCTATGAAATGTAAATACAGGCCAGATAATTTAGTCTTGAAAGAATCTGATAAGACTAAGAAAAAGTCTTCATTTGCTCTACTTTCTAGGAGACATTTTAGAGATTTATAATCAATAATATATGCACCTTTATAATTCATGGCACCACCAGCTGTACTCCCAGTTACCCAACTGCCGAAGTGGTACTTGGATGTCCAGTGACACTCAGAGGAATTTTCCAGAAAGTCTGGACAGTGACAGCAGATATCCATGTTGTCAAAATTTCTGATGAAATCTTTCATTGACATCCTAAAAAAGTAAAAAGCCAAAATGTACCGGTAATTCATTATTTACACATTAAAGGGGTCATGACATGTTTTTTTTGTATTTTTGGTATATTTTGTTCCCTTTGGTGTAATTACAATATTACTGAAGTCTTTTGCCCAAGAAACATTTGCAATTATGCCCTATTTCCACCCTGCTATTTAATCCTGTGATTAAAAATTTAGATTTCAGTGATGCTCTTTAAGAACCTCCAGTTGCATTGGCTAATGTCTTAGCCAATGAACAGCACAGCCAGGAACAGCACAGCATTTGACTGGCATTTTACTGCTATCATATGTATTCACTTGCTTCTCCCATCTTCAGCCTGTTGCACACTGTCATAGTGGGATAATCCCAAACAAAGAGGATGTTGCTGTGACGTTCTGTCAAACAAGGACTTTCTGATTCTCTGTAAGAATGTCGTATGAAAATAAATCTTTCTAGTGACAACAAATCTAGCCATTTCGCATTCATTTTTTTCTGGAGAACAATTACAAAATTGCTTAGTATCATTAATATCATCCTGCAAATTTCATAGCTTAAAATGTACTCCTTATAAATAACTAAGACCTTTTATATGTCAAAAGATTAAGGGAAATCTAAAACCTCATGTCATGACCCCTTTAAGAACATCATGTTTAAAAATGGTTTATACCCACCAGAACTCTCCATTGTTACCCACAAGAAGCTCCTTGCGGTCTTTCTCACTCACTGTGTTCCATAAATGTGAGCTGAATGAATTAAGTACACAAACTTCAGAATAAGCGAAGTGGCACCTGAACTGAGTGTTTACTTCAAAAGGTCAGAGAGCAGATCAACATGATAATATATTGCTAAAATATTACTATTTTGCTTTGACTTTACTAATATTAAATGGATTTTCAACGAATATGACATGACCGTGTTAAGGGCCACATTGTTTTAAAACTACAATTTGTAGATTTATATTTGTTCTCCTAATTGTTTTGCCAGTTGTCATCCTGATATATGTAGTTACATGATACAATTGCATAATATAAGAAATAACTAATATAACTAATATAACTGTAAAGCCAAATGAGACTTTAGATGTCTAAATCACACAGATAAAAAATATATTTATATATTTGTATTTTCAGTCTGTAGCTTCACAAAAAAAAACAGCTCTTACTTGTCACTCCAGTCTCCATTCCATTCTGTTTCCCCCCATGGATTGAACAGTCTCACAAGCTGAACTGGAGTTCTACCACTCATTGCCTGTTAAGAGAGATTTTGCCAATCTTGGTATTACCTGTAGTCATACTTCACTATCAGGTTAGAACAAAACTATTTTTTCATTTTTATAAATTAGCAATAAACATCTCTGCTTAGTGAATGCAGCAATGCAGTCATCTTTCACACCTCTCTGTAATTGTGCCATTTGTGAAAAATTTGGAACTTGTTGTTCAAGGTTGGCTAAAACATGCCACAAAGTTTACTTCCTCCAAGGCACTGGGGTGTGTTTTTCTCTTTTTTGTTTTTTTACAGGGGTTATGGGGTGACATAAAAATGATTACATGACTACAGATCATTTAAAATACTACTATATTAGTTGCAGTTGCAATGATTTTTAAAAGAATCAAGATAATTGTGAAAAACAGCTTAATGGTTTGTGCATCAACCCAGCTGACATTCATCAACCCAGCACAGATCAGAGTTTGTCGCTGAGCTATTAAGACCTGATAATCTGGATGGCATTGTAAATTGAGACTGCAGTCTTACCAGGTAAACACCTGTGACCGTGTAAGCATGGCCCAGTACTATGCCGTTGGGTAATGTTTTCTCAGCTACATCCTGATTTTACAGAAACACAAGAATATACAGATGACAGTATAAAACTCATGTGTAATATAATTATAACATAATTGTCACCATTTCATGACAGATAACAGAAATGGTATTAGCCAAAGTATAAAACTAACTTTTTGGCCTTTATGTTTCCAAATTAAAATATAGCATATGAAATTAAACAAGCAAGTAAACCACCTTAAACTTCTTGCTCTCACGCTGCCTAAGAATGTGAATGTGAATCTTTATTTGGCTGTCTTGTTCATTGTTCAGCTCTGTTCATTGTACATTCACACTAACTTGGTTTTTCTTGTTTGTTTCAAAACCCTGTTATTCTTATTCTTGATTAACAAAAATATTAGGTACAATATATTGACTGTCAGAAATTAAACCAGCAGAGTTCAACTTTCACAATGCACATTATAAGCAAGCCAAACATCAGAAGCAACTTAGGAGCTAATCAGTAAGATGGCTAATATATTTAAAAAACAGCTTTAAATGAATCCTATATAACCCAAACACTTTGTAATTTTTTGTTTTTAATCTAAAACCTCCAGAAATATTTATGCAAATATTTGGCTTAAATGGACTGAGGTCACTGCTTACCCCTATAGGAGTTTCACATCCCATGAGGGCATTTGATTGGGATGCACGGTACATCATCTCCCATAAGTCAGTAGGAGCTGATTTAAGTTCATAATGCATGTGCACCCCACCAGTAAAGTCCAGCAGGGCCTCAGATACCCGACCAGCGTGCATGTCAGCGTACGAGCCACACACCCTGAAACAATCATTGGAACGTGTCTCTATGTAACCAACATTTATGACAAAATATGATTTGGCGAATATTATAGCACAAACATGTAGAGGACCAGAGGCAATACTAGGTTTTCAGACATGGGGGCTGGGATAAGATATATATATATAAGATATATTGCCCTGAGCCCTATGTTGTGTCTACGCTGTCTGTAAAAGGTCTAGAAAGGTTTATGTAGGGGATTCTACATTTGAGAATATATTTTGAAAAAGACACAAATGTCATTACTTTGAAAGATGTTCAGGCACTTACTTGGCATAAGCTTTCTCCAGCAAGGCTGGCCAAAACTCATTGTTTGTTTTTGATTGTACAAAAACAGGTCTGCCATTGATTGTTGGCAGTTTGTCGTCAATCACAACATCATACCATTTTCCAAACCTCCAAAACTGTCAAATTAATTACACAGAACAGTTAGCAACTGGCGCAAAAAACACTTGTCTAAATAGAATAAACATATTGAGGTTATTAATAAAATTACCAAGATAATATGAACAAAACAATTCATAGGAGAATACGGTACTGAAGATTTTATTGAAGATCCTACCCTGAAATGAAAGATTCCAGCATATTTATGGCTGAGTGATTGTCCAGGTGGAACAATGTGGTGAAATAACTGGTACTGAAAAGTAAGAGCCCCAACAGAGGCCAGAAACCAACAGTTTCCTATGAACAAACAAACCATTTAGCAAAGTGAATGTTTCATGTAAATAAGACTTGTTCATTCAAATTTTTAAGATATTTTTATTTGCAGGAGAATGGGTGTCTGTGAACATTTACATATAAAAGTCATAACTACAAAAGCTGAAGCTGTTGAACATTTCCAGGAACATTGCCTTGAAAAAAGGGTAAAGTTTACGTAAACATTCACTTGGTAACATGCCACATAATTACAAAACAAAACACTTTATATGTGGCATGATACTAGGTCATGCTCTGAAACAAAGCACAAGGCTATCATGATCCTGTCACAAGACTAAAAAAACACCAAGGATGACAGGACCATGACAAATTGGGAAGTGGAAGGAGCTCCAGTTAAACAAGTCTACTTGACTTCTCCCTTTATTTCATGCATCCATTTACCTTGCTTATATAATACGTTATGTATTAACATGGATAATATGTAATATGCGTTTTGGAAATGGTATAGCTTTGTTGACTGTTACTCTTTTACATCAGTAGGTTGCGACAAACAAGCATGATGTTGCCACAACAAAATTGTGTTTCTCTGGCACGTTTTAAACATTGCAAAAGTTCAGATTCATCTGTTTTATGCAAATAATGCATTTATGCACACTGTGTAAGTGATCCCCCAACATCTGGTTTGTGATTGTTGGTCAGAAACTGCTGCGACATATTTCTGTGTTATTAGACATGTAGATACTATTGGTAACCAAGGAGAGCTGAGATTAGTGAAGCATCAGTTGTATGTTGAGTTTTAAGTAAGGGATAATGTACAGGCAGCCGGTAGTTATCGCAGAAA
>JAZGTJ010009082.1:0-19923 GCA_036877575.1 Botia almorhae | reverse complement strand
AAAGAAATTTAAACCCATCTGCACATATCCCGCTTAAGACACTGCTATTCGAAATACTTTTTGGCAGATTAATTTATTTTAATACTAGTTATTTTATTCCAATTAAAAGTAATCATAAATCATGCTAATTATTTCTAGATCCTTATGGTTAAAAGGGAAAGTATTGAAGTGTTCTAAAATCTATATCTTTCCAATTGTAGATCAGACATGGTTTGATTGTCTTGGTTTCCTGAACAGGGATGCACAGGAAGAGCAGCAATTTGGCATTTTCTCCTGGCAGTGGAGGACATGCATTAGGACAGACAACTCTCTGCAGCCTAAGCTGTTATGATTTTGGGATTGAGTCAAGTCAGAGTAATGTAAAACAAGGGGCAATGAAGGCTATGTTGGCATACTCTGAAACTGCAGCACAAAAATAATCAGAATTCGATTCCACGTTTTGAGGGTTGTGTGATGCCAGTCATACAGTCTCAGTCTGTTTATATATTATGTTCTCTATAGAATAACATAGGTGTACATTATTAGGAGTCTTTTGTGTGGGATATTTTCTTCCACAGCAGAGTTTTGAGGTTGTTGAGGATCAGGGAGTGCTCCATTTCCATCTGTTCAGTAGCACCTTTGAGAGCAATGCAAGCATACAGCTGTTTCTCCAGTTCATCTTTGATGTCTGATGGTGCTCCATAGAGAACATAGTCCTTAAGCGTGCTACATACCTTAGCCAAATTTGGCTGTGTGACCTCTGTAGTGCAGCGGTGTTTTGTGAGATCACAGGAAGTGAGGCAATCCCTGCCGTACACGCAGTCACCGTCCTCGTCGCACCGCCTTTCACGCATCACATCCTGAAAAGAGGCTTCAGGCACAATGCGCCTTGCATCCACCACCTTTATATCATGCCGTTCTGTATAACCAAACCCTTCAGCACTAACGTCACACATGAGGAAACTTCCAAATGTGCCATGAAAGATATCCTCAACAAGCTCAAACAGGCCGATGGCAATCTTTGCCTTGTGTGGCCAGGAGGGCGCAACCCACTGGTCGATGCTTCGTCGTAGACTGGTTGGAATCCACAGCTCAACCAACCAGGGAAGGCTGATGCCATAGAGTGGTACGTAAGGCACCTTTTCCATTACATACAAGTCTCCACAGAAGCCCAGCAGTTTGGGGGTGTGTTCTCGGTCCTGCAACACAATGGACAGCAGGAATTCATTTAGCTGGATTAAAGCCCAAGCCGAATGTGCTTCTGACAGGGAGATCTGACCATCCTTGTTGCTGTCAGCAACTCCAAGCACAAGGGTCACCAAATCCTGCAAATTGGCTTGGTCTCCCACTTTGGCCTGTAAGGAAAAAGCATTATTATAATGAATTAATTACAGTGGTTAGCTGTTGTCTGGAAGAGATTCAGTTACTATATTCCACAATATCAGTTAATATTTTCCACAAACACAGAAAAGCACAGAGAAATTTATTATGCGTAATACATAATTTATGTACATTTAAAGGGTTAAATTATAAAATGTACCAAAAAGAGGCAAAATTATGATTTTTAACAACCCAAGGCCCTCTGTGTTCATATTCATATTTACAAACTGGCTGAAACTAATTTTTAAATAAAACACCTTACCATGCTATTTAGCAGTAATTACTAAGAGAGTATCTTGTGGCCTGCTATATTTAAGATGTTCTTATTAAATTTAATAACTTAATATTTTACTGCAATGGTGCATTTGAGACCTTCAAATGGCTAAAGACCATCTCTTTGAACTTCTCCACTGATGTCCCTTTGGTTGGCCTGTTGAAGGAGGCAAACTGTTTCCGGGGCTCCAGTTCTACACCCAGATCATAATAAGGGACTTCAGCCATCTGGCATTTTATGATCCCCTCCATATCTCCCCAACTGCCAGAGTATACCTGAGAAAGTATGAGAGAACTTATACTTTGTTTTTTTGTAAATTAGATAAAATTATAAAGTTGAACTTCTATAGTCACATTTGATGTACAAATGCTTATTAATCAGTGATTTGCCATTTACCATAGATTTCTATACATGTATTAAATATGTTGCAGATGCAATTCTTTGTTTGAATTTGTTTTTATTAGCAAATGTTTTTTCGATAAGTCACTTAATCATGGCCTTACCCCAATGGTTCTTAAAATGCAATGGTAAGTAAACAGATTATTTTGCACTTATATTAGAGAGAAAAGCCAAAATTGAACTATTATTAACAAAAAAATCAATTTACAATTGTAATCCTAAAAACAACTAAGCACAGACAAAATCAATAACTTCAAACCACCAGGGTACCATGTCTTTCAGTATTACATCAACAGACAATTTTTGGAGCAGGCAGGATGCCAGAGCAGTAAACACAGATGCTTCTGACTTCTTTCACCATGTGGTGTGATTTTATTCATCCCTACTGTCCTGTTATTCTGCATTCAAATGTATATCTGTGCACAGCCAGTAAACTAAAAGCATGCTTCTACTAGATAATATCCTAATAACAACTAATGTTTTTAAGATCAGAGAGGGATTAATATGTGATATTAGGGAACAGCTAAAGACAGTGTTGTGTGTCTGACCTGATTGCTGGGTTTGGCAGAAAGACACTTCCCGAAGTAAAGAGTTTCTTTCTCACACAAGCTGTTGCAGGCAGAACCATCAATTACACCCTTCTGGAATTTATCGCACTTAAGACACAGATATACACATACATCAAAGTCTTCCACTGCATTTTACATTTCATTACATGAAAGGGTAATCACAAAGACCGCCTGATCCAATTTAATCGATATCTTCTTATAAAATGGCTGTCCTCTAGGTGGCTCTCTTCTCTAAATTATGTTTGCAAAAAGTCACAAGCAGCTTTTTAAATCTAGTTAACCAATATAACTGAAAACTTACAATGGAGTTCTTGCACTCATGTCCACGACACAGCTCTGTGTAAGATGAGTATTCCACATACACCACCCAGCTTCCTACGAAAACAGCCAACCAGGAAAAGAACAGGTACTTCATATGGAGGTAGGAAAACCGGGCCTGTGAATAAACATGATTGATGATGAAGAGTAGCTTTACTCTTTTCTTAAATATCAAAAATAATGATCAAAAATACGTCTGATTGTTATCTGAAAAACATAAAACCATTAACAGTTTTTAATATGAATAACAACAATAATAATATAGTAATTGTTTTCATTTTGATTCTTTGCATGTTACTAAATACATTAATGGTAATAATAATAATACATGACAAATACTGTACATTGCATTTTTAATAAACCTGGTACTATAGTAGCAGAATTTTCAAATTAGGGCTAGCTGAAAAGAACATAGCTCTCACACAGTTTTTATTTCACCAAAGACCAGCAAGATTTTAATCCGCTCTCAAACAGAGGGTAAATAGTTAGCTCTCAAAGCAAAGACAGGTTGCTTCTATGATTAAGACCCACAAATTAAAGATGCACTCAGTTGAACTCATATCTACAGGCCAATATGAACTCATATCTACAGCAGAGTGTATCTGACATCTTGCAAAGACAATAGATTTTAGGTATTGATGCAATTTTTAGAAAGGTGCTACTCACTTATTGAGAAAAAGTTTCCAATAGTACTAAGGTAAAGTAAACAGTATTTGGTTGATAATGTGATCGCAGCATGATGGCTCCTATGAGGCAGTCTAGCTCCATGTACTACAAATACTACAAATTATATTTCTCCGACACACTCAATTCAGTTTATGAGTCTCTCTACTGATTAGCTAATGATTTGTATCAGGTGTGTTAAATAAGGGAGACATCCAACATTTTGGAGGAATGTGGGTCCCCAAAACTAAATTTTTTTGGAACAGTTTTTAAATATAAATGGGAAACAATAAATTAAACCATTGTTATAACTAGATTTGTCCTTTTAATCCAGTTATTCATATATCTTTTTGACTGCACTGACTGCACTTTTATGTAACTACTTCAGTGATTTATTTACCCAGCATTTTTGACCAATATGTTTATTACAAATCTGTTTATTTGGGCATCCAGAATGGACTAGACATAACAACATTGGTTCAACCAAGGACATAAGTATGGGGCAGGACTATCTGTTAGTTTGACCAATGGCAGATCAAAGGAATGCATTAAAATTGTTTGGATACAAGTCTTATTTTTGCAATTCTTTTCTGTCCTGTTAGTAGCACAAAGTACTTTTCATACTTTCTAGTTTCATACCATTAAAACATAACACATGACAAATCATACATTTTTAAAGACTTACGGGACATAATCACAATTCATAAATATTTTCATTCATTTCCTTAAATTAACTAACAAGGTTCCTACAGATCTTAAATCTCATCTTTGATTTATGTGTGACCTTTAAATGCACAGAGCTGTGGGAAACTATCATCCCAACGGCCAGACAGGATGTGTGATCCACTTTAAATAGCCCATCACCTATAAGACACCACTGAAGGCACTTCATAAAATATATCATTTTCCTCTGGATTTTAAAAAAGAACTGTATAATATGAGATATATCTCAAACTTAATTATGATGCAAAAGAGGAATATTTTAAAATCCATTGGCCAAAGCCTCAGATGCAAGTTCCTCTGACAGTGCACTTTGCTTATGGCTTTTTCCTCTGGACAGAATTTTCTTTGCAAAGAAAAATGCAGAAAAACTTTTACTTTCAAAAACGGGAAACACCTTTAGGCACGAGGAGCAATGTTGTACCTTCTGTCGTTGGGAGTACACAGCAAATAATGCAAAAAAAGTGCAAATAAAATAATTGCAAATGTTTGTCTATAGTTGAAAAGGAGGTAGAGTCAAACCTGCCCTGAAACTACAGTCAAATATTTGAGTGAGCTGGGTAGCACACAGCCAGCTAATTTCAGCACCATCACAGTCCTTCATGACATTTCCTTATCTGAAAAATTGGAGTTGACAGAACCTCTCCTAAAGCATGAAGAGGAGAAAATGGGACCTTGTAGTTGAGCTCGATAGCCTTCAGCAGAGGAATGAGAGAGCGTGGTTCTGGTGTCTATTGTTCTGTGTTTTGGGAGGCACTTGGTGCAATCTTAGTTGTTTTCTGTGTGCTTGGATCAGGTTCTAGCTCCAAGCTCTTGTCAGTTTTTTCAAGACTTTGCCACCTGTATGCAAAGTTTGTTAAAGCTGCTCCACATTCACCCAAAGCAAAAAATGAGGTATATTACTATTGCTTGTGATAATGTGACAGATAAGAACCAATGACTGTCTTCACTAAGTTAAAGTACAATGTACATTGTAACCATGGTAAAACCATCATATAACCATAGTATAAAATACTTGGAGTACCATGTGAATACCATGCTTTATAAATAAGATGTCATGGCAATACTACAGTATTATACTATCTTATACTATATTATACTATATTTTTGGGCATGAAACATGGTAAAACTGTAGTTCAAGTATTATGTAAATACCACAGTATTTTAACAGGGTATGAATCCAGGTCATTACATATATATCCAAGTCTGAGTGTGACAATGATGTCCTATAAATACCGCATAGATAGGCCATTCACTAGGTTTAGAGACCTAGGCAATAAAATAGACTAATGAAGGCTATGGGGTGACATAAAATATGATGTTATGGCAACAACACCTGAATCTTATTTGGCTGACATTTGAAAACACACATTGTTTCTCAAGACAAAACAAACCTCAGAGGAGCAGTTTGCTGAACTCTGAACAGCTTAGTGCAAACAGCTATACTGCCCGCAGTATTTATAAGAATTACTAAATTATTAATTACAACTGTTGCAGCCATGCACCTCTGTATCAATGTATCTAGTGTTTAACTATTGTGTGTATGATAGTCCTCACCTGTACAATAAAATCATAAAGGTGTTGGCTGATTGAGTCTGGATACTAAAACAGTTTTTGGTTTCAATCCGACGCTGTTCCACAGAGTACACCATTATCCTTGTTTAAGTGTGATTGGATTATACAATGCTAAAATAGTTCTGTTTTTTACTTTGCGCCAGGGTCAGAAATTACACACAGCTTGGGAAAGTGACAATTTTTTTAAAAATGAATGGGAAAATGGAGTAAATTTGTTTCTAGTGCTTCATATAATTAATTATATTCTGTTCTATGACTATTTGGTTTTAATACTGCAATCTGTGACTTCTGCCTCTCTATGACCATCTACGTTTGAAAAATAAAATTGCAGATTACCTGCAAAGTTGTTTTCTTAATGTGGATGATGAGTTTAAATTTTAAACATCTGCTGTAGGAACAAGCTACAAACGCTGCACCATTACAGCACCCACACATGTGATATAGTAGCCAAGCCATCTTTTTCTTTACAGATGTGATGTAACCACAGGTCAAACTCACTTTTTCCAACAGCTAAAATTATAACTATTAGACATTATATTATTACCACTGCAAATTGGGGTAAGAAAATAGTTTTGAACACTGACCTGTAATTGCTCAGTTATTACTTTTTGTTCATTTGTAACCAAAAAGTTACAGATTGCAGCTTTAACATAATTTTGACTAATTGAAAGCATTTGACGTTAAATTGCTCTGCGTTTTTATATAGTTAGAAAAAGCCTGCCTAAAGATTAAAGGAATGCCCTGAGCATAAACTTCAGTGGTTTGTGAAACTGTGTATAGGACCATATTAATGAGAAGCTGGTAGCTTGTGGATTAACACAATACAAACATTGAATTCAACTACAAAACTGGCTCAGCTGTTATATCAGCCAATTTTATTCTTTTGAGACTTTGCGCATCCTCATATTTGTGGCTGCTTGGCCAACTGACAGTATAGTTAACAGCCCAGTTCCAAATTGTGAGTAAACATTAAAAAAAAGTGTTTATTTCTAATTTTGTGTGTCCTATTTGCCATTCTTAAACATGGAATACTATACTATTCATCATCCATCCTCCATTCTATATAGCTATCAGCCATTATCATATCAGTGGACCCTTACTTACAGCATCATTATAATGAATGCTTCATATACTGCTGTCCACTCTCCAATCTTTAAATGCTCTAAAATGAATGATCTCATACCATATTGCCAATTGTGCATTCTGCAGAACATTAGCAGACAAATAACAGACCTGATGGAGCCTCTAGTGTCTACTAATGACAATGAGATGTGCACTTGACAGTGATGGACTTCCCTCTTCCTCAGTTTAGTACACAACGTTCAGTTCTCCAGTTTCCATCTTGCACTTATGTTTTATCTTGACAGTAAGCTTCTTTTAATCAGCCTCCTATTTCATGGCACGAGGCTGAGTAAGATTTAATCTGTGCTCTCTTTTGATAAAGCAAATCCAGTTATTTTCTGAGCTTGGAGACATACAAACACCGATATCCTATGTCGAGGTGAGCTAAACCCATAACCAAAATGCCAATAATGTAGGGTAGATTGATTTTAAGATTGATTGGACTAAACCTGACCATCTGAACTGCTTCTCCACTCTCCAATTCAAAATTTGGTTGATGTTTACAGTCAGCAGAACTGCGAGATGATATACACGTTCTTCCCTACAAATTTTGAAAGAGGGTTTTTAGTCATCACTCTCATCGACCTCATCTGTTAGCCTGTTTCTAATCTGGCCTCTCTCTCTCTCCCCCTCATCTCTCTCACCCCGTCTCTTCCCTCAGTGGCTCCCCTAATGACAGGCCATCATTCCTACTCTGCTATGGGCACTCAGCGAGCTATAATTCTGCCATTTCCATTAGAGAATCCATCTTACTCTCTACTCTTTAAATCTCATGCCCTTCAGGGTCCTACCTCCCTTTCACAGTCTTAAACTCGCTGCTTCACTAATCCAGGATGACAGGCGTTAGAGTTGTAGTGGGCCAAAGTCCTGCACAGCCTTTCATACCTCACAAGGCCCAAAAGAGCTGTCGCCATGGCGATAGGCTGAGAGAATGCTCAGTTTAGTAGGCAGGCATCTCCCTGAGCTCAGAGTCAAGGTTTGGTAGGAGAAGTTCATTCATCAAACTTAAATCAGTTTTTTTTTCAGAAACTGCTTTCACAGTCTCTTGTCAGTAAATTCCTCCCACAGCAATCTTCTGTGTGCTGTGTGCTATTTGCCTGATGTCTGTAGCCTTAAGTTTAGGATGACAGAAAATTCTACTTTTAAAACCATATCTGGGTCATTCCAGATATGAAACCAGGAAACAAGGAAACCATAAACAAGGAAACCATAACAGTCTGTGCTATATTTACAGAATCGTGGTTTGAAACTGCCTGTGTTCTGTGTCACAAGCACGTTGTAATCAATCATGTCAACAAGTTGATCGAGTGGATCGGGTAGTCTGAGCTAATGTGATTGAGTGGAGGTAGGGACTAATTTACATATCCATTTATCCACATATACTAAATAAAGCAAGCGAATAGAGTTACAAGCTATTTTCAAGCTATTGTGAAGCATGAATAAATTATTTTCACAGCAAACCTTGAAAAATAATGTCATTTTGATGATCAAAAATGAGTTTTAAATTATAAAATTTTTGTTTTCCTTAAGCTAAATCATAACTTTTTCTTTAATGTGTCATTGAGTTAGTATTGGTTTATATGAAGAGACAAAAAAACTGCAATGCTGTATTTCAGGACTACTAAAGAAAAGCAGTGGAGTAATTAAAGCTCTCAAACTTATTGTCAACAGGCTTTGGAAGTGTAGAAAACTTTGTCTTCATAAAATCCTTCTGAATCGAGCTGAAATGAACTCAGACTCCTGTACTGGTCTACTGAACCACGCTGAGTTTTCCTATACATGCTACATGCATGTTATGCTAAGATATCCAGCCGCAACCTGTTTCCACATGGGGCTTGCTGACATCATATTTATGCAAATGACACAATTTATGGCTAAATGAAACAGCGGTATCTGTTATAGTCTTGGTTAGTATTTCATTATGTTCACACTTATATCTGGGCATTTTCCAGGTCAAGTCTGTTTTACACAATATTTTTTCCCTGACACAAAGCACTTAAATACTGACTGTAAATAATATGGTGTAGTGCAATGATATTTAGACTATTTGATAAGCACAAATCTAAAGGTTGTCCCCATATGGTGATCCCCCCAATGTCAATGACTGTAAAATATAAATACTCCTGAACCGCTCAGGCACAAATGGCACCATTTCCTGAGAATGACCCATTTCTCTTTTCATGATACTTCACAAGACTCAGCTGCAGCTGCAAGTAATCAGTTTAATGTGTTTAGCGCAAAGTGTATTTCTAATGTTCTTGCTTGATCATTTTGGAGAGATGTAATAAATTATAAATGCTTGCCGGTATCTTAGCTAATGAGCTAAGAAACCCTGAAAAATAGTAACAAGGCAGTGCCCAATGCGAAAGCTTAAGACTCTCAAAGATAAGGAGAGCGGAGATGATCCAATCAGTCTGCCTGCAATAACATAATTAAAACAATTAATCTGATTAAACCTTTTCCTCCAGGAATCATAACCTCATTGCTACAAAAAACACACATTACAGATAATGCTCTGAACACATGTAAACTGTGCTTATGAGAAGTTCCACATATGGTTGGATGTCTGGATTTTAACCAGACATCCAGAGCAACAACACACTGCTTTTTGTATATCAAGCAGCAGATCATATATCAAACAGAGGGAGCTTGACATCAATAGCTTCATAGTTTGCCATTCTGGTTGATGGGTCTCCCCCTAGTGACAGGAAATGTTTCCATGGCAGCACTTTGAATTAACAGAGGACACAGAGATCTCAGTGTCAGCAAGCTCTCATCGTTTAGTACATCGTGCGCATAGCGGTCAGTGATCGCATGTCCGTATGTGTCAAACAACATTTGGCTTATCTGCTGCTCTGAACTCCTAGATGATGTGGCAGAGAGAGTGTGAAAAATTCAGCAGCACCCCCCACATCACTCCAGCCCTCAGCTGAACTGAAGACTGTGTGGAATTTCAATCGCAACAGTGCAGAAAACAAGAGAAAAGTTCACATCAGGCTGTGCACCACATGGGTCGGATCTTAATGGGAGAGTACCGTAGATAAGGCGCAGAAGTGAAAATACTTCATGGAGTTTTTGTAGACTTTATTATGCTTACTCAGATGAGTTCCACATTAGGGATCAGTCTGAGTCAAGGGTGCTTCATGTGAACTTTCAATTAGTACTTCTGAGAGCACTATCTGCAGTTCTTATCATTATAGTCTTTAAGTACATGGGTCTGCCTGCAGACACTTGGAGGTGAACTCGCCTCACTTATACTGTTCTTAGAGCTAAGTGTCTTAATTAGGTTGTTATTGACAATGTGTTAGCTGGGCATCACTGCCAAAATACAGATGTTCCTACTTCTTTTGCCACAACACTAGGCCCGTAATATTTTTAACATACAATTTAAATCCTACAATTTGCAAGTGTGTGTTATGTGGTTGTTTTGTCACCCTCCAATGGAATGAAAACAAACAAGTTTGTTTAAAGCATTAGGTTCTCGCTTGGCTCGTTGAGGCATGCTGTAATCGTCATTGCCAAAATGCATTGTCTCCCAGATCAATCCTTTGTATAACCAAGGTATCCCTGTTCCATTACAAGACTCACAAACAAAACAAACCCACACATGACCTTTTCAGTCAATGTGCAGAGACATTAATTTCAGCTCAGCTAATGTAGCATGTTCATCCTCAGGATGACACCGGCCATCACCAAAGGAGAGCCGAACAGAAGTGGGTAATGAGAGGTTATTGATTGAGGCTTTGTGTTGGCTTTTTATTAGTGGCTGAGTGACTGAGGACCAGTGGGTGAAGGTGGGCAGAAACACTGATATCCCAATGGTACATTGGTTTCAACTAATGTTTTTTTATCAAAACTACTCTCAAAACATAAAGCCAAAAAACAGCTGCTAGCTTCCCCTTAGGCAATAAAAAACCTTACTTCAATCAATCTTTTCTACAAACTGATTATAATTTTGTCAGGATTTCAATTTCAGCCTCTGATCTGTCGTGTTTTTTCCTTTTTTTTGAGTGTGCTTGTGTGCACATTGATTTGTATTTTGTTTCCATGTGCTACCTCACCACGCCTGTTTGTCCACCTTGAACCTATGCTTGTTTTTCTCTTTGCCACACCCTTCACCTGAGAACAATTATGTGTGAACCTGTTATTTGTTCTACATCTGTTACATGAAAACCCTCTTTGTCTCTGTGCCATGTGCCAAATTGTATTATCTGATTCAGTATTGTGTTCTGTTTTTGTTAGCTGTACTTTTTAGTCCTTGTCTCTACAATCTGCCATATATGGACTCAGCAGACACAGGTTGCGGACAGAAGTTCTGAAGAGACGAGAGGTTTTACCGGGCAACCACAATACTCAGATGCAGTTGATCGACCCCTAAAATTGATCACCATCAATATGATAGGTGTTTTTAATTTCTGAGATTCCAGTACCGGGTTGGTTATGTTTGAAACCACCTCAGTTCCAGTACTGATTTCCATTCCATCTGATCACCTTACTTCAGCCTAAGGTCTTGTTCCTCCTAGAACCCAAGCTCAGCCCAGTCATCAAACCAAAGTTACAGTAAAAATCCCAGTTCTGCCAAAAACCATAGTTATATTTAAATCACAGATTCTTGCTTTAAAGGGCTCTAATTGAAAACTAATGTATCACAAAAAGAACCCAAATGAATTTATTGTACAGTATGTCATGTTCTGAATAAGTAACAAAATCTTTGGTGTCTGAAATGTGGTTGTTGACTCTTGTTAGGCTTTGACTGCTTGTTTGGTTTGACAGCAGCATCTCTATTCCTTGTGAGGTGAGTTGCAGGGTGGTCAAGAGCTTGATAGGTCCTCAGAAGTATATTACAAAAGGCTAAGTATGTAATCAACCTCCTAGTGCCCACAATTCCAAGCACAAGCTTTCTGTTTTCTCTCTAAAAGACGAGCAATTTCAGGTACTCTGCCACACATAATAGGAATACGGAGCATGTCGGTTGCTTTTAATCCTTAAACCCCTCAGGAGCACAGTGAAAGATGATAGAAGGGAAGCAGCAGATCAAGTGGGGGAGAATTTTTGCACCGACACTTGTTTTCATAGCTTGCTCTCTACTCATACATAATTCACGACCATAAAGCGATTTTTTGCTGCCTTCTCCCTAATGCCCTCCCTCCCCTTCGGACCAATGAATGACAGATATATGGAAGAAGCAAAAAAGAGACAGAGAAAGTGACAAATATAGTGAGTGAGTGAGTGAGTGAGAGAAAAAGCTGTTGTTGTACACACATTCGAAAACAAAAGATTTTCCTTTTATTCCATAAAGTGCAGAGAAAACATTTACAAGATTCATCTCTTTCTCTCTCTCTTAGGGCAAACATAAAACATGAAGAACAAATGAAAGCTTTTTTGGTGCATTTTAATGTCTGATGAGATAGCTTTAGTTGCCACTCTCTCTTCTCTTCTCCCAAGTGATGACATTCTGATGGAAATAGACGTCACACAGACTGCAGGTCTAATTTGACTCATCTCTGTGAGAACAACCACCAATCAGGCGCCTCATCCTGCTTCTCCCACTTCTGTTGCCTCATGGGACACATCTACACACAGACTAAACAATGCAACAGTCCAAAATGTTTACATCAGCCTAACAACTGGAGCTCAGAGACAGTCCAACATAACGCATAGATGTGCATTGAAAATGCATGAATAATATGGTGATCAAATGCTCCTTGTAACTCTAACAGTGACAAATAGCCTAGAATCTTCATGCAGTCTCATGCTGTCATCTAGCACAAGGCTTTTAAGTCTCTGCAAGAGCTAAATGCCATACATGGAAAGTTAAACCTCACCCTCCCCATGCTCGCTGTATCACAAGCTGTCATTTTAAAGCAGCTGCACTTTTATGAGGAGGAAAAACTTGGATCACAAATATTTTCCAAATAAGTTTTTTCCACAGTGCTTTGAGTCATTTGTCATTTCAAACTAATGAAATTAAACCCTGCTAATAATCAAGCTGAAACAACTGAAAACAAATCCAAAATCTATTTGGCTTTTTTTGAGAGACCATGTTTTAGTTATGAATTTGGAGGAATGCATTAAAGTCTATTTAGCTCATTTCTTCAAAAACATTTTATGAATAGTGGCTAAATAAGATTTTATGAGTAATGCCTAAATAACAAACTTGTATACACTCTGTCTTCCTGCTGTCCTCCTAATATATATTTTAATATATTTAAATTTGTCCTATCGTATAACCCCCTTTAGCTTGTGACACAGTTCCTCAGGGCTGCACCAGAAGCTAAGAAGGCCAGCCTGACACTCATAGTAAATAGGAGACCTGGTTTTTTATTCCCAAAGAGCCAAAATGGAGATGAATAGTCATCTACTCATCTACCAAAACCCTAGACGACACTAAAATATGGCTGAAATGAGGACCATGTTTCTTGATTAAGAGAGAAAGGGTGTATCTATACCTAAATATACAACACAATAAAACAAATAAGAAGGACAATAGCAATACAGCAATATAAAGTGTAAGCCTCCAAAATCTTATTCCATCAAATCGAGCAGGTAGGACAACAGACTAAATTCAGCAGTGCAAAATATGTCAAGCTACACAAATATAAGTAGGCACCCAGCAGGTCAAAAGGATCACCACGTGAAATTTTGAGTTAGTTTCTGACGCACTAAAAGGCTAAAGTCACTTTTTTTTTAAAAAGCATCCAAGATCTTGTTCCACCAAATTTATATCTAGATATAGCGCTCCCTGCCCATGATGCACTGTGATATCATATGGTCATATTCAAAATAGCTGAAGGCTTTAGGCTAAAAGTGCTCTGCATGGATTTTCAGTCATAGTGAATTAGCCAAATACGAAACATGAATATATTTTCAAGCATTTCTTTGGTGTGCCTTGATAGAACAGATTCACCATATCATTGCAATGCAACATATATTGATTTTAAACATTATATATAGTAGCTGAAACTGCTACTATATATAGTAGCATATAACACTAAATATAGTAGCATATAGTAGCAAACTTGTGATACACTTGATAAGCAGTGTTATGAAATCTAACTAGGGTAAAGAAATATATGATCCTGTGGGACTATGGCCAGTACAATTCTATAATACCCTTGCATTGGTCTAATTGTGACTTTTTGTATTGAGCTGGTCATGTTGCTTTTCCTTTTGTCCTTGTATATCCTAATAGTTTGTCTGGACTTGTTGTCTAAAGGTTCCCCGTGGAGTCTTCCCTTCCTTCATCACGTCTTTGTGGTTTTAACTGTTGACTGTCCTCAAGTCAAACCTTCACAACAACAAGCTTCAGGAACACATGAACACAAGGTGGTCACCAAATAATTTTGACATCTGTTTCATAAAAATTATTTAAAATATATAGACTTTTATGTATCATTCTGAACACACTGCAACAACAATGCCAAAACCTGTGTTCACATTTATTTTAGTTATCAGTGCAGCTTTGTTGGACACTGTAACTATAATACCACAACGTTGTGTTAATAATGCCTGTAACAGAGACAAATTCAGAATAATACAGAGAACCATCACCCCCTGAACAAGTGCTATTGTGTCCTAAAGTATCTGGCAAAAATAACCTCGTGATTTTAATGAAGCAAACAGTCCAAATTCCTCCCATATAATGCTGGAGAGTGTAAAGCTGTTTTTATAATAAATTCTCTGAGTGCATGACCACAGAATGCCTTATTTAAATCAAATAAAGGATTCTATTTAGATTTTATCCACAGTAGTTCAAAAGGTCAGACTACCAAATCAGATCCTTTAGCCATATAAACAGATTTATAATGCGGCTCCTGCATTTTTCTGAAAATGAAATCTGCCCAGGGAGCATCAGTGTTTACCAAAGAGATACTAAACAATATTTAAAATTAAATAAAAAATGTAAGACAATTTCAGAAGAGAATAAGTCTTATTCACATTCACTAAACACCAACAGTGTTGTTTTTCTCAAAAATATTGTAAGACCAATGCAGTGCAGTTCATATCGGCCTCTAAAATACAGAACACCACATAACTCACATTCATGATCACTTGTTCCCTCAGTCTTACTCTGCACTCTCTTACTGGAGCAAAGGAACACCACACTCTGTCAGCCAGACTCTGGACGAGGGAAGAGTCAGTGCTGAAAAAGTCTCAGTAAGCTGCTGAAGGCATGCAGGATTATGTTCCTTAGAAAATAAACAAATGCTTTAAGGAGAGCTGCTTCTCTAGTCTGCGGCATTCATCCCTCAAACCACAACAGTGTTTTCTTTACTCTTCAGTCTGAGGGATGCAAAACAACAACAATAACTGTATTTCCATAAAGGATTACCCATCACCACAGGTTTCACTTGTAATTATAGCTCAAGATTGAGATGTAAGTTCTTTATTTCTTACTCAGACAACACACACTGCAGTTCCTAAAAATACATTATTCACTGGTGTTATATTTATAGAATATAAGGTTAAGGGTTCACACTGACTGTGATCATTTCATCTTCAATAAAGGTAGTTATGTGGTTTGTATTCTCCTTTTTAAGGGTACTTTATGCAAAATACAGATGAGTAAGCTTGCTCATGAGTGCCAACAGTGTAATGTCATGGATTAAATTCTTTAATACTAAACTAAATATCAGTACTAATTAAAATGATTTTATGATATATAATGATATAATTTCATAGTACAATACCAATCCAAATAGATCTCACCTTTAAGCCCTCTCACAGAAAGAAACAAGTGAGTTGTGATTTTGTCAGCCCATTTTCTATGCAATTAGTACAGTTGTGTACAGTCCACTTGTGTCAAAATGTAGTGCAATATAACAGTGTTAAATATCACATCCAAGAAGCACATGAACCCTGTAGGACAACTAAATCTGAAATAACATTAAGCTGGAAATTAGTGACAAGTACTATGTTATTTATTTCCGTCATTCTTTCTCTGTCTTCAACAAATAAACAGATAGTTTTTAAACAGTTTAGAAATAAAAACAGAGCCACGTTAAAGACAATCTGTAGCGGCACATATTGGTTCTCTTGAGTTGAATACATTAACTGTGTACACGTATTGACGTTGCTCAGTATTAGAGGTGTAAAATGAGGTCGTCAATCTTTGGCGCACACGAACACAGCGCCCCGATGAGTTTGGGAATTCATACTTTATATTTTCGATTACATTTTTGACAGGTAAGAGAAATGTTTTCAGAAGAGCTATAAAAATGTTATACAGCAGCACGGTTGCTACAGCAACGACCGACCAGACGATGGATTAAAAAGCTGCAACATCGGCTTCATCAATCGCATCTATTAAACGCGATAAAAACGCACAGACAAACGGCAAACGGTATTTTTAAATAAAATAATAATACGCTTTAGATCACATAAAGATCACATACAAACGTGTTTATAAAGCATCGTATATGTAAAACACGCCGCATTTAAATGTGTTAAAGATGGATTAAAGCTTTAGGAAGAGATGAAACCTCCTGAAACTTCGGAGTCCAAACGGGATGCGTCTCCGCCTCGTTCATTCACATCATTTTCGCAGCACACAAATGCGCACAGCTTAAACATCGTACTTACATTAGCGAGAAGTCTGCACGATATACGAACAAGTGGCAGAATGTTTATTGCGTCTTACCTGGATATAGACGGGTCTCTTCAGCCAGATCCACGGTATCAGACCCCGTGCCATGATCGAAACACCACATTTCACAACACTAACCTACCACAAATATATAGTTAGTGCACGTCCACGGCCATTTAAATGTAAAAATACCTTACATTACATGTCCTTTACCAAGCCAAGGTTTTTCTCGCCATGAGGAGAGAGAGGTATGAGGATTATGTGAGGTTCCTTTGAGGCGCCGCACCTCATCTGCGCTCACATCTACTGAATGAGCTTTCGTTCATCAGCACCGAGACCAGCCGAGCCAGGCACAGATATTAACACTATCTGATCAAGTCTTAGGAAGTTTGTGCACATTAATAGCGTTATCAGTGGATTGTAATTTCTACATTTCCCGATAGGAAGGTGCATGCAAGTGTACTTTCTGTAAGTGGGCAACATTGGTTTTCTTCAAATAAGGTTAGATCGATGTGGGTTACACTGTTATTAAAATACTGCCAATGAACAAACAAGAGTTTCAGTAACACTAAACAGACAATTTTCTTTTGAGGTTTGCATTTTATTAGGGAAAACTACAATGTACAGCAGTTGTGAGTAATTTAAATGTGCCATTTGTTAAAAGATTGAAGTAACCAGTTTAACCATAAATGGCTAGACTAATGTTACTACAGATTCAATAGAAAGCACATTATAGAACATATGTGCATATTTTTAAACCAACTGTAACTGCTATAGTTAATACAAATCTAGAACTTTTCAATCTAGAGTATTTCCATCAGCTGTGTTAATATAGTGTAAATTATAAAGTAAAACCTTGTTAATTGTTTGGTAGCTCATACAATTTCAACTTGTTAAATGGCTTGGTGCAGTGAGGTATGGCAGTGGTAGGACTTCACATAAGTTCACACTTACAGTATAACAGATTTAATGAAAAACAGGCAATAAATATAGCACATGGTGCATCCCTGCAGACAGAGTTTTTTTTATCTGGTTGACATTTCTGCTGCTATACATAATACTCAGCCAGGATTGAAAGGTACCATATTAAAGACATGAGTCTATAGGTCCTGTACTGGACCTATAAGAACCTATGTCTCAGCTTTCCAAAGGACGAAAAGAAAAAACATCAGCCTTACTGCATAGAAAATTACAAAACTGGTTACAAAAAAACTAATGTGTATATTGGAATTCAACTGTTATAAGCTTAATTGTACTGTAATAACAATGCAGTTTTTCTATTCATGTATACGTACACAAGCTTATTATGATACAAATCAAGCATCCACATCATGCACAGACACACACATTTTTTAAACTCCAGATGGGGAGGGTGAAGCTAGCAAACTCTTTGATTGCTGCTTTGATTGAATTTTAATTTACATTTTACAACAAAAATAAATGAGCAGTTTTTACATTATCTCACAGGGTGCCTTTGACAACAACAAAAAAAGAATAAGCCTGCCATTATATCCAGTCATATTACTTTTACTGTCATGCCAGGCTCAGTTGAGGCTGTCACCTGGGACGTGATGCTGTTCTGACAGTTCCCATCGGAGGCTGAGCCAATTACCAAAACCTCCATCTACTCATATCTGAGTACCAATGCCTTATTCTACTTCTGCCACATGGGCAACCTCTACTTCCATGGTCTGGATGATCTCTGGAGCCTCTTCCACCTTGACTGCAGCTTGCTGTGCTAGAACATAGTTCACCACTTGCATAATACTCTGATCTGACAACGTGTTCGCAGTGGCCTCACTCACAGCCTGCACAGCCTCCACGGTTTCCTCTGTGATGAGCACGGTCTCTATCTTCTCTGTGGTGGGAGGCTGTGGAGGTTGGAGTTCAGGGGGCAGCTCAGAACTGAGGATGCTGACGGCGTGTTCCACCTGCGTGCCTAGGTTATGGAACTGCAGAGTGTCCTTCTCCAGCATGATCTTGCCAGGCAGCTGGTCTCCGTGGAACTTGGTTATGTGCTTCCGCAGTGTCCGGGCATCTATGTGGGCCTCCTGGCATAACGGACACACATAAGGGCGCTCTCCTGTGTGAGTGCGAACGTGGCGCTTCAGCGAACGGGCATCAGCCCATGCCACGCCACAGGTCAGACACTCAAAAGGTTTAACTCCTAAAGAGAAGAACAGATAAATGACATATGCGGCTATTGTTAATGTCACAAAGCAATGGCGACAAACTAAAATCTCAGCTACCACAAACCAAGCATGAAACTGTGTAGGAGGCCTAATTAGACCGAACGTCTCAGCAGGGAAATTTTTAAATTCAACTAGTGATTCATTTGTGTTGATTAATTCCTGTTTACTTGGTCCTTATGGAGACTTGCAGTGCCACCTAGAGCCACATTAATAAAACACAGGCGCTTACATCTTACAGCATGCAGATTAAACATCTTTGCATTAACCAAAAGCAAGTCAATCAACTGAATATATATATAAACATATGTTTGTGTAGAACTTTCCACTCACCCTGGTGATTGTTTACATGCCGACGGTATTCGCGAAGTTGTGTGAACTTCCTCCCACAGTGTTCACACTCTCGCTCTAAGTTCTGCTTTACTCTGCCCTTCTTTCCATGAGTGGCCTTCTTCACATGCCGTCTGAACAGGGCCTTCTCAAAGAACTCCTTTCCACACACATTGCACCTACCAAAAAAACAAAACACATGCCATGTATTTCACTGTCCTCTTCTAACAAGTACTTAATTCACACTTAAAATGTTATGCAACTGGGTGTTTATTAAACAATGGGCATTTAAAAAAAAATGTATTTAATTGGTCTAACATGCATCACAAGAGAATATTATCATTGTTATCATTGGTCCTATTGTTAGAATGCTTCTGGTGATCTACCTTCTGGCAAAGTACAGATTCAACTCCAATAAAACACACCTGAACCAGCTAATCACATGGCTAAGGTTCACCTAAAAATTAAAAGAGCGAGTGCAATTAGAGAGCAGACAGCTCTCTATAGTTTCAAATCACTCCTGCGGTACTTATATATTAAATGCTGATCGTCGAACAAACCTAAGGTCTTCAGTTGATACATTTGCACAAGCAGGACTGAGCAAACCTAATTATACAACATTTTCATAATACTTCATTACTGGCAGAATAGTTGGTAAAATGTTGTAAAATTGTTTTTTATACTAATCTGCCCCTGGGATATAAAATAGCCCATTTTTAAAAGAAAACCCAGTTGTGAATGAAATTTCCAAGGCAGGCCCTTATCAAAAAGCAAAAGATAAATGCATGTGTTGATGATTTTTTAAAAACACCCTTAAAG
>JAZGTJ010009081.1:0-19927 GCA_036877575.1 Botia almorhae | reverse complement strand
TTTATGTTGTTTTTTGTCATTTTTTAAGTTTAAAGCTGGAATCCATAACTTTTGCCTCTCTATCACCATCTCTGTTTGAAACATAAAATTGCTGGGTACTTTACTAACTTTAATTTATGTATGTTAAAATCAAACTGACATTTCCCACAAAATCCAACCTGGCAGCTCAAATTATAAATCATTATTATAAACTTACCGTTGAGAATCAGGGTAAGGTAAAGCTGTTTTGAACACTGGTCTGTTTTGTACTTGCTCAATTAACTGTTTTCTGTTCATTTTTAACCAAAAAAACTATGTATTGCAGCTTTAACAAACATGGTCATTAAGCTCTGTCATAATATGGAGAGAACTGCATGAAAATCTTCAGAAGTTCTGCTTTGCTACTTTAATTCTATTTTCAGTCATTTTGATGTTTGGGTGAACTGTTATATATTGATATTAAATTACAGTTTGAGAAGCATTTGTGACATTCTTCCATTTTTTGAAAGCAGAGGCCTGGAGAGCCACCAGTCAATGCCAATAGTTGGTTTTATGTTATAAAATATTTCAATGGGGTCCAATGAGTTGTATAAACTGTGTCTAAGGGGAGTTTTGTCCCTAAGCGAATCTTCTGTCACTGAATGTCTTTTATGATTCATAGAAATGATAATGTACAGATAGACGTCAGTGACATCACAGCTTGTGCAGTGAGGTATGAGGGAAGAGAGTGCAAGTTCATGGTGTTCACATAGGAACATTTGGAATTGCTGATGGCTGTTTGATAAAGACTTTCTTAATTCCACAAGACTTAAATGAGAAGTCTCAGTGAGTGTTTGCCCTGCAATAGACTGGCCATCTATTCAGAGTGAAACCTGCTTATGGCCCAATATGCTGGGATAGGCTCCAGCCCTTCATGACACTGAAGCACACAGTAGTTAGTCTCCAATCATACTAAACTGATCCTTACTTCAAGAAGTAATGTTGTCTTTCAGCAGGGCTGCCATGTGAAAATAAGTCCAGGCATATTCAGTTAATACAATCAACTTAAACCTAAAGCTGTTGTGTATAATAATTTCTGCATCTCACAATGTTTGTATTAACAACCCAATATAGAAACATTTTCTTAGTTAATTGCATGAGTTTGGGGTGGTAGACAGACTTCCTGTTTAACAAAACACAATTAAACACAATTAAAGTAGATTCAAACAGTCAATATCACTCATGCATACATTTCTTTTGAAGCTATAGTTTTCAGTTTATCCCTTCAATAAAGCTAATAAATCTTGAAGCTCTGGAAAACGATGCTGTGTAGATTGCTTATGTGCACAAAATCTCCAAACATTTACAAACCTTTAGTACTAGTTTATGTGTGGTTACCATCAACAAAATATTTTTGGAGAACAAACTAAGTAATTTCTACATGTGAGACAATTAAAGAGAAAATAATGTCACCACTGTTTAAGTTCAGCATAATTTTCACTGACACTATAGCTCCCTTCATAAGCAGACCCCCTAACCAGCAATAATCCTATGATTATAACTGAGTAATGTTACAGTGAGATATGCAATAGGAAAAGATGACATGCACCAGCCTAACTGTGATTTACTAAACAAACTGGGCAGCATATGGCAGTCAATGTCAGGGTCCTGGATTCTTGTTCCGAGTTTTCCTAGTTCCTTTGCCAGGACCCTGACATTCCATGTGTTTTGTGTCAGAACATGATGTCTAGATCCTGATTCAATCCTAGTCCTGGTTCTTGTTTCTTGGAGTTGGGATCTGGACTCATGCTCTGTGTCTTATCGTTTGTGAAAGCACATGGTCTTTGTTTGCATTGGCCACGTGCTCTCCAACCCCGCCCCCTTGTTTCCTTGTTAATCCTGTTTTTAGTTAATTCCCTTCACCTGCTCTACTTCTTTACCCATCTTAGTTCCTTCCTTATTTAATGCCCTTGTGTTTGCTGTCTTGTGCTGGTCGTTAAATTTTTCATGTGTTTCTGTTGTTTAGTTTAAGTTTAGTTTTTTTATTTGTTCCCCCTTGAGGGAGTTTTGGTTCAATAAAGTCTTGTTTATTGTAAGCTGTCTGCATTTGGGTTCTCTCTTTGTTTGTATCGTGACAGTCAATTACATAAAGTGGGGCAGCAGTATCCTGGTTGTGTTGTGTTTTGACTGCAGAAATCACACACATTCTTAGCTTTCAGCCAATACTAACTAAGTATTATCGTTTGACTGTTTTTTCAATTTAAAAGCTGTCAGACTCATGTGCGTTTCATTGGACTAGTATAATGTGTTGATGCAAAGGCAAACAAGACTTCTCAATGAGTAACGGTAATGTCCGATTTAAATAGGCAGCGGTAAACAATGAACAGGTGGTGAACAGGAAATGAGCAGTGGAAGTAGAGTTGCATTCTGGGAGATGTAGTTCAGGAATCCGGTCAGTATTCTGGAGAGGGTTCCCTCTGGTGGCGCGGTGCAGAGGAGGCTGGAGCCTTCACCGTAACACTTATCTTGCACATCAACTAATAGTTTTACAGAAAGCATCAGCCTCACTTAGTGAATTCATAGAACTGGAGCGTTGCTGAAATGCCCCTTGAGTATTCCTGCCATTTAAATGCATCAGGACACTCTTTTGTCAGACAGTTCTGTTAAAAATGCTTCTTGAAAATACTGGTAATTCTATTAGCACACAAACTCCTTTTCCTAGACATAACTATATATATTATGGAGGAGGTCGCCGCTTCACTTCCTGCCAGTCGTCAGTGGGAACCCTCGTCATAATACTAACTACCCTCCCAGACTACATTTCCCATTTTTTTTACTTCCTGTTTGGCACCTGATTCCAATCAGTAGGACTATAAAGCCGGGACCCACACGTTACGTTAACCCATTTATATTTGAAGCTTCAGTCAGACTAAGATGACGTTTCATAGTCCACAGCTGTGCTCTTACCCTACAAATCAGAGCCAACAATACTGTAGTCATGGAAACAAGAGAAACATTTTTATTGTGCTGCTAACAAAATACACAATGGCAATATTAATTCTAGCTAGTGTCCATTTTTCCACTTGTCAAAACAGCTATTAATTCTTTTAAGGAGGCTAAACAAATTTAAAATGTTTACTTGTTACGATTAGTGTTGACAAGTGAAAACAAGTGATGATCATTAACAAACAGGAAGTGAGAGAAAACAGGAAAAAAATGGAACTAAACAGAAAACTTCAAAATAAGAGTCCATGCAACATAAAATAATGCCCCCCCTCCCGGAAAGTGTGTCCTCACGCCGCAGAAGGCACAACAGAGGGCCAGGGTGGTGATGATGTAGACAGGAGCCAGGGAGGAGGATTGAGGAGCCAGGGCGGAGACGACAGAGGGAGGATCCATGGTGGAGAAGAGGCCAATGACTCCATGGGGCTGCCCAACGGCAGCGGAGCCGGAGGCAGCTGAGCCCAAGGTGGAGACTGAGTGCAGACAAGCCAGGGTGACGTCGAGGATCTTGAGGGCCAAGGTGGAGTGGAAGGCTTCGGCGACCGAGGTGGAGGCAGAGATCCAGAGGGACGCGGCGAAGTCAGAGCGATGGAGAACTGAAGAGGAGCTGGAGGAAAGGAGGAGCCCAACGGAGCCGGGGAGTGACGCAGTGCAGCTGAAGGATCAGAGTCCAGAGGAGATGGCGGAACGACTGACCGAGGTGGCGCCAGAGGGACGAGAGAGCCAGGTGGACCTGGTGGACCGACAGGCATTGATGGAGACGAGGAAGCTGGAAGACACAGTGGAGCCAAAGGATTGTAGGGCCGAGGAGGAGTCTGGGCGCTGGAGGCAGGAAGGAGAGCTGAGGGATCTTCCATCCTTAGCGTAGATGTGGCTGGTGGTGGGCAGCCTAGCGGCGAGCCCACGACACCGCTGGTGGACTGAGGGTGAGCAGAGGGGCTGACAGGCTCCAGCGACATCAGAGATGAAGAGACAGAGAAAGACATAAGAGGAGGTGGGAGAGGGAGGTTGGGTGGGATTACGTTCAACATGGATATATCTTTTGAACTTGTAGACATAGTTTATAAGTTCCAGTCCAGTTCATAATCACCCCAAGTGGTGGTGTCGTGGGCAGGGTTCTCCACAAGCATGTCCACCATTGCGTCTGATGCAGCCGACTCCGGCACCTGGTCGGATGTCTCCTTCAGCTCAAGCTTCGGGGTGATCCACCTCTCAGTCATGTAGGGCTCTGGCTGTATGTCCGCGGTGGGCTCGGGCTGCTGCACATAGCAGGGTGATGACTGGTTAAATTCCGGGCTGGTAACGACCACATCTGATGGCCCGGGGCTGAAATCCACTTCGTCCACCATGAACTACGAGCCAACCAACCCCAGAGCGAAGTTGACGTAATCCTTTATAGTCCATGTTCGATTGGCGCGTGGTATGAGGAAGCGGTAAAAGTTGTCCAGCCCGTACCATAGTACCTCCATCAGGGTGAGGTCATTAAGTGTGGAGTCATATGCAAAGTCTAGAAAATCCTGTACATATATCTCCATGACTCTGCCATTCTGTCGAGGCCACGGGTACGCGACGAAGTCGAAAAAAGCAAAAAAGAAAACAGACGGCAAAGAAACGCTACTGTGCTGTTGTTTAGTTGGACCGATATTCTTCTACGGAAAGTGTTTGCGGAGCTGGGATGACTGGAATTCAAGAGCGAAACGTGGAATACATAACAAAATATATTTTATAATACAAACACTAACCGTTTCAAGTTAAGCAAAAGGCAACAACAGGCACACAGTAGCAAAGTTCATAGAGATACAAGCATACAGGGAACAAGAAACAAAAGCATACACGAAACATCAACGAAACAAAGCACACAGTAACCGACAAACTAAACATTAAAACAGGGAATTTAAATAGTGCTACTAATTAGGGTAAAAACAGGTGATGATCATTAACAAACAGAAAGTGAGTGAAAACAAGAAAACTTCAAAATAAGAGTCCGTGCAACGTAACACTTCTAATACGACTGAGGTGCGTTTCAGTTGAGTAAAGCGTAACCCTAATGTATTTAGCTTAACAGACTATTGCAGTATGAAATCTAGGCAAAGTAATGCAGCAACAGGCTGTGGAATACAGAGATTTTACCACAAGCAGGGAGTATCCTTGTATGACCTCTCAAGTAAAACTCAATAAATAGTTACATTAAAATTAGTAATAAAAAGAATAAGGAATTATTTCAACAACATAGTTTTTTTAGCATGTATGTAAGCTGTTAATAGCTGCAACATAGAAACTATTAAGCAAAACATTGCAATATAAATATATTGAGATTCAAAAAAACTTAGCGCCCAATAGACATTTAGCGCCAGTTTTAGAATATGCTTCAGTTGTTTGTAAAGACCAGCATTTTAAAATGACATATTTGCTTACTTTAAAACTTCAGTTGAAATTAAATATGTACAATTTAATGATGGTATAATCCAGCAAGGAAAAAATTAATAAACTGCATAAGGAATGATTCTTTGCTCATAAATATTGTGAGAAAACTGTGGTGAAATGTCTTTGTAAGGCAGAACTGAGAATCATTTTGGAATCATTTATTTTTAATGGGATTTCCTGCATAAACAGCCCATTCTGTCTTATGTTTTCTAAGTGAACACCATAACTGAACAGACATTTTCTAAACTGGCTGAAAATGATGACTAAATAATTTATGAGGAACATGCACATGCAAGAACAATTCGAAAAAAAAAATGATAGAAGGGACATTTATTGGTTTTGATATAAATTAAATAGTAACTTTAGTTTATGTGATGCTGAGCCCTTGTAAATGTTTCCTTTATGAACACTTGAACTATATAACACAACATTTTCATGCAGAAAGGAAAAAACATGTCCTGCTTAAATCAGACCGACCGTCAGGCAAACACAATCTTGTTACTGCACAAAAACACACTGTGTGGCCAATCAGTGCCTCTGTTGAAATAAAGAGGCCAATCAAGGCCAATTTCACTTTAAGCACCACCCACAGCAGCACTTTTAAAATTACAGCCTTGCATCGACCATTATACAGTTTATATTGAGTAAGAGATGCTACAGTTAACACACAAAAATCTTCATTCTGTTGAATCAGTTTTCTTTTAGCCCAATGAAAATTTGTTAGCTCTTGGAGTGAACAGACCATTTATTAACATTCATTTATTAATTATTTTTGCTTTTCAGTTTTAATGTTGGTATTGCAAAGACTGATAAGAAGAGTTCAAAACGAACTTTTTGACAACCCTTACAATGCCAAATGTAATTTATAAAAATTATCTTTGTCCATAAATGTACAATGTAATTATTTAAAAGGTTTTATTAAAATGTCTTATAAGCAGCACAGGAGCTAATCATTCGGAATGGTTTTGTGAATTCAACTGCCTTATTAAAAGAGCCAGATTCAAAAGAATAATCCATTCTTTCTTAAATTTATGAACGTGCCTAGAAGAGCTGTTTATTTAATATATTACATTTTGATCAGTTTATTACCTCAGAAGACTAATATAGCACATGAGTCAAATAGACTACTTTTATAATACTTTACTGGTGCATCCCTTTTAAGCTTGAAAACTGCATTGCATGCAGTGAAGTAAAGGGACTCACTGCAGGTTGCATCAGCCTCATCAGATCCATCTGGACATTCGGGTTCTCCATCACACCACCAACGCCCAGGAACACACTGACCACCGTTCTCACATTTAAACTCCGAGGGCGCACATGTTGTCTTCACTGCACGTGGAGACAAACAGATAGGGTTAAAGGTGAACGATGTAATTTCTGCACCAAACAGGTTTTCCAAACCACCAAGATATAGTTTTTATACTTTTGGAAAGAAACAACCTACAAATTGTTTCTGCATATTAAAGTATTAGCTCGCCAATTTCAACCTGCTTTGTATTGTTAAATGGTGGTAGTGTATGTAAATGAACAATGTTTACTGGATTGGGAATGTTTTTTAAACAGCCCCTGGGATTTTAAAACTAGATTTAACTTCCGCATTTTTGTATCCCCATCCATGGACAGATCAACAGGGGGGCCATGCTTAGTGCATTATAGGTGTTGAAGTTTTCCTACCTATTTGGCAAAAGGGAAGACAACAGCCTTTTTTCTCTGCCCTCACTTGTCAGCTAGTCAGTTTAAATGTAGAAACACAACCTAAGCAACAATGAGTGCCCATAAGTATGTTTTCCAAAAATGTTGCATTAAACATTTCTTTAAAATTTCTATAGTGCACCTCACATCAACCCTATAGCACTACTACACTATGCGACACTACTATACTTTACTACACTACACTTCACTACACTGTACTGTACTACATTGTACTGTACTATACTATACTATATAATATACATTTCAGCAGTTTGTGTGTTTTCTGGGAATCAAACCCATAATCTTGGCCTTGGAAAATGCACTATAAAATGAGCTACAAGAACACTAGATGGATGGATGCAGAATTTTATGCAGAAGAGAAAGGACAGCAGTCTAAAACTCTAGTTGGTGATCTGCGGGTACTGCCTTCCACCTGCTGAGTTCTCACAAATATCCTACAGTTACAATATCCTACACAACTTCACAGAGTGGATCACAGTGTGGATGAGTAAACAACCAACAGGGAAGTGTCTAACGAATGTACCTCCCCCTGCATCAAGCTTTGTATGTGACTCATCTGAGACCCAGCAGGAACATTAGATCAGCCAGTACCTTTACAACAGCAAACACTTTTCTTCAGAAAATAAGTTTACTGAGCAAATGTCCCTTCTTCAATCATAATTAAATCAGATGAATTAGCGTCTATGCCTACAAATGCAGCTGTTAAAATTTTGGCAAACAAAGTATTATGATTTAAAAGATTAAAATAAATAGATGTCAGGCAGTGTGCTTTCTTGAAGAACTGTAAACTCTTGCCCATGCACAACTTTATGCAATGATGGTATAGGGTGTTTAAGTGGTTGCCAGGGCATATGCTGTTGCTAAGGTGTTACAGAGTGTAACGCAGACTCTGGGGCATGTAGATCCATGTGCATCTTTTTATTTACAGAATAGTCCGACAGGCAAACGGTCTAGTACCGGCAAACAGAGCAATGAGGGTAAGGCAGAGGTCAGGGCAAGCAGAAAACAACCATAAACGAGCTACAATCCAAAACAAACAGGTAATCAACAGGGAAAAACTCTCTGAAATGTTTGAGTTGGCAAAACATGACATCGCAATTAGTCCAAATATTAGTCCAAACTTATATAGAGAAGCTGATTGGGAACAGGTGTGGCAAACAGAAAGTAATCAGCCCTAGGTACGGGGAACATGGGAAATGTAGTCCTGATAGAAACTAATACTCGCGTAAGGGCTCCCTCTGGCGGTGAGGCAGAGCGGTGACTTCCTCTGTAACAGAGTACCACCCACCCCCGCAAGCGGCTCTTGACGCGACGCCGGGGTCTTCCTCAAGGTCTAGGGGCCGGTCTCTCTGGATGAGCTCCTCAGTTAGGATCGGGTCCAGGATATCACCTGCGTTCACGCAAGAGCGTTTCTCCGGAACATACCCCTCCCAATCCACAAGGTATCGGAGTCTACCACCCCGGCATCTGGAGTCCAGTAACTGGTTCACTCAGTAGGCCTCCTCGCTTGAGCAAGGAAACATATAAGGTAGGAGAAATGCAATATTTAGCAAGTAAACAAGCCGAAACAGGTGTAATAAGTCTAATGATTTTGAATGGACCCACATACCTAGGACTGAGCTTTCTGCATGGAAGCCAAAGACGTAAGTCCTCTCCGCGTTGAGAGCCACACCCACTGTCCAGAAGTGAAGTTGTAACCAGGGCGTCGGTTAGCCTGTAGAGTCTGGCGTCTAATGGCGTGAAGTAAGTGGGTGTGTGTTCGTTCCCAAACCTCCTCTGTGGGTTCCCCGGACCATGGAAACAGTGGCGGTTGGTAGCCCAGAACGCACTTAAAAAAGGGTTACCCCAGTTGCAAGTTTCACGAGAGAGGTCTGTGCGTACTCGGCCCACATCAGGTACCTGCTCCAGTCGGCATGGTGTTGATTACAATAGGAACGTCGGAATCTTACAATCTCCTGGTTGAGACGTTCCGTTTGGCCGTTGGACTAGAATCTGATTTCTGCAGAACGGGAGTGTGTCTCGTTTGAACTAATGATTTCAGTATTGTCAGGTTCCTGGCTTCCTGTCAGGTCTGGAGATTGCATTTTGCCAGTATCCTGACACAGTCGGTGTTCTATGTCAGAGCATTGGGCTAGATTCCGACTCGTCCTGTCTGTTCTTGGTTTCCATTCTGAGAGTCAGAGTCTAGACCCACGCTCTGGGTGTCTGTTCTCCGTTCTCAGTCTGTCGGAAGGCTGCTGGATCGCTTGGTGGTGGAAATTAGGTATAAAAGAAAGGAAGAATAAAATAGAGAGACTGAAAAAGAATAAATTGATTTCTGCTTAAATGGTGATGGGCAATGTTGTGTTCTAATTACGTGTAACACAAAAAAACAAGAAGTGATCAATTAATTACATAAATCCTTTTTTGTCCAAAACAGCTTTGGTTATGACTAGGAACAGGATTTTGTTAGCTGCTTGGTGTAAATTATTGCTGTCATTCTCGGTAACTCTAAAATTCTGCACCACATTGCTGTATATTAAACATTAAATATTTGTTGAAGCAATGGCCTGGTAGGTGGTGTACATGCTGTGATCGATTGTGCGGTTATGCTGGATCGAGAGCGGATGTTTATTTAAAGGTCATTTTCCTCTCCATAGTCCCACTATTATTTTTATTTCTCATATCAACTGAAGGCAATAAAGCCTTAAAATAATAATAATTTGAAAAAAATCACTCAGAGTGCTATAAATTTGGCTTACAATCAAAAGAATGGCCTTTGGAAAGCTTTGATCAATTGGCTTTGTAACCCAAACACAAACATATCTTAAGAGAGAAGGTTTGGAGTCACAGAAACATATTTTTAAATTGGCTCTAGCCCAAATATGCTCTGTTAGAAATTAAAGCCTGTAACAAAAAGGCTTATTTCAGAATAACAAGCAAGTTTTAGACCTGCGGGGTGAAAACGTGATATCCATTTTGACATCTCCGTTTCACAAACAAGTTCTCTGGTTTATTTATTCTGACAACTACCCATGAAGGCATTACCTTAAATAACCCAAGGGAAAATGGAGACAAAGTTTGTCTCCATTTTGCACAAAAATGTCAAACAACACTGAAGTGTATAGGTACAAATAGTTTAATCGAACCTGATTATTTTGCTGTGACAAAACTCTGAGGTTCTGACTCAAATCTGGGGCCATGTTAATGAAAGATTAGCATTTCTTTGGTAACTTTTATTCTTGAAATTAAATGGCGTACATTTGGACAGTCGCATTAGAGATACCAGCAGTATGTCTCGATTTAGAAACCCCTCCAAGCTGCTTTTATGATGAACTTCACCTATTCATGCTATTGTTAGCAAACACTCTCAAATCCCTGTTTCATTAGAGTGAAATCAAAGTCTGTCTGTGAATACAAATAATCTGCTCATTATTTTGCTTTACATCATGGTTACTGGGCATTCTCATGATTATTCTAATGAAGTAATTTGCTTGGTACAATTGCTAATCAAGTAATCCAGCAATTATTTTTATGACAAATGGAGCAATGTAAAATTTGGTAAACAAAGATCTGACGATGATTCATTAGTTTTAGTTTTAATTAGGTAATCTGAAGTGCTTTTCACACTGTGCACAATCCTGGGTTATCTGAGTAAAGTACATAAAACAAGACCCAAAAGCCTTGTAGGATGGTTTTACACTGTACAGTTGAACATTTTGGGTTAATGTTCTTATTTACATATTTATAAAGTTATTTAAATTGACCACATAATGTTCTTATTTGCATAGCAGGTCAAGAACAATGACAACGTCTACATGTGCACCAATAATGTGATTATTTCAATAATAATCAGAGTCAAGGACTTTATTGTAGCGGTTTATGTTGCAAACCCCTGTAGGGGGGGGGGGTTTGGGTTGTGAATTGGTCCCCCTTGATTATTTTGTGACCACGTTCCGGGGGATCCCTCTTTGTTAATTCCAAATTCTCTCTAATTTTTATTTTATATTTATATTTGTCAGACTGTCTGAAAACTAAGAATTACAGTTAAAGATGCTGATGAAGAAAACTGCCAGTAATTTTCTCTCTGAGTCTTACTCATGTCTATATTACCATCTACTATTTAAGACATTGGAGAGCTATCCTGGTATAATATTTAGTTTTTAATTTTATTTGAGGTTACATTGTTTCAAAGCAGCTTTACATATAATACAAATAAAAACACCGAAATAGAATACAGAATACATGGTATTATTGAAAATTTGCATGGTTCATTATAAGAGTTATATTAGTAAAACTAATTATGGATACTAAGATTGTAATTGGTTTATGAATATAGAGTTGATATTGCATGCGTGCAGAGGCTCATACCTATCTCAGTGGTCTATTAGAGGGTAATGTATTCAGACTGCCTACCAAAACAGTATGTACTAAAACAGTCAGACTATTTAGTCAATTAACATGACACATGTATCATATTACAGGTTTTTACATTTTTATTACAGGTATTACATAACAGGTATCATATTAAACAAGATATGCTGTTCCAGCTGACATTGAGATGGTGCTTAGGGTTGACCATAACTCCTAACTTCAATGATGTATAGATGGAGGAAAACCTTAGCAGAAACCAGGCTCAGATGTGAGCATTAAATAAGTAAACTTTTTTTAGTTTTTTATAATACTAATTTATCATTTTATATTGATTTAAAACTGTCTGATTTTGTGACAAATGTCAAGCACTGAGGAGTGTTACAAACAGAGATGGTGACAGACGCCTAATGTTACTAATTGCAGCTATAACATTATGCTGCTGTGACTAGGCAAAGAACAAAAATGTAGATTCTAACTGATCTAACTAGAGTCATTGAAACAGTCCAGCTATAGTGTTTATATGGCTTTTGTTAAAGCATAACATTGCATTGAAAATCTCCTGTACTATTTTATTTAGTAGTATTAGTATTAGTAATAACTATGAGAAAGTTTCCAATTAAACATTAAATAGTGGTTCCCTTTCTGTCACTCACTCGAAATGCTGTTGACGCACTATCTACATAGTGCACAGTACATAGCACAAGCTATGCAAGATGAGTTACACATTGGAGTTTAAAACTTTATGTTGAGAAGTTTGTTCAGATCCCTAATGTCTTAACAAACAACACCAATAATTTCATTTAAAGGCATTACATTTGTTAAACAGTCTTTCAGTAATTATTCACACATTGCATGCATGCATTGTATCACACGTACCTCAAAATAAAGAGTTTGTGTGTGTGTGTGTGTGTGTGTGTGTTTGTTTGTGCGTGTAGTACACGTTTTAAGGGGGCTTGGGAGCCTTTCATGAGCTCTGCCGATTAGTAAAGTGCACTCAACTGTGTGGGCTGTTTCCTACAGGCATGCTTGAATTTAACATTTAAACAGCAGAGTGAAAACATCTAGCAAGCCTTCGACCTCTGCTCACAGAAAGCAGACGTGTCCTTCACAACGAGTAGAAAAAGAAAAAGTTAACTATCCTTGACAGGCAATTTAGTTATTTATTTATTTTTTATTTCATTAATTAATGCAGATAATAGCTACTCACTTTGAATTTAAATGACAAATTGATGAGCATTATTATTCTGCATTTTTCTTGGTTACGTTGTAAGTGACGATGGACACAATTTATTTTGCCAGAGCTATGCTGTTGAGTCAGAAGGCTGAATATGTTGAATACAAAAACCTCATCTTTAGGTTGTCGTTCTTCTCTGGGCAGGTCTTAGACCAGTTTTTGTCAACAATTATACATTTGGACTTCTCCTCCAGGCAGGGTTCAGTGGAGCTTTGATCACCACGCATAAGCCTCACATTTTCTGCGGGTGGCATACTGCCATCTGGCATTAGACCACAAACATTAGAGATGTGCTAGACTGACCTTCAGCATTGAGCACTCATATTCAGAGTTCTGCTCCTTCAGGCAAAATTTCACCCATGACTGTGGATTAATGATAGATTTTCAGGTGGAGAAGAGTGGATTGCACCTTCTAACTTTTTCTTATAAGGTTCTTTCCCCACTCAGTAGGGCCTTGCCACAGTCCCCTGCTGCTTGGGTTTTTAATTCTGTACAGCTGCTTTGAAAAATATTAGGTCTACTTTGGTGAAATCACAAATTGGTGTATCTTGAAAAGCAACAGCATATCAGGTAAAAAAGTTGCCCTGGGTGCAATTAGAGTTCATCAAATGCACCATAGTACATCTGGTTACACTGTTTGCACAACAATCTGATTACCAAAAATACCTCCATCTAAAGGATTTCTGAATGCAGAATAGATTTATTCATTGCTGCCTATGATGACCCACAATGCTGTGTGAAATTTAAATGTTTAGTAAAAGAATAAAATTTGTTGAAAAAATAAATTTATTTAAATATTTTTTTCTACTGAGGAGCAAACATCATAGTTTTTAAATAATTGCGGGACTCAGTGACAAAGAAATATAGGGTGGGGCTTAATTTCATTTGGAAATTGATTGGACCATCAAAAAATGGGCTGGCACTGACTGAAGACAGCTTCAGTTTCATGTCGTATTTGCATTGGAGTTGGTCACATTTCCTTAAAACCAGCCCTACTGACTGACTACATAAACTGTGCTTTTAAAGCTTTGGCTAAACTGTAAATCTGCAATTTTCGCCTCACTGAGCCAGCCTAGCATCATCATCAGTAGACAGTGTTTGGTACTTAGACAAAAAAGCAACATTCCTATATGCTCATCAGTATATGCTTATTAAATGTCTGCCTTAGCATTAGAGAATGTTTTCAAACTCATGAAGCTCCTACATAATTAAGCCCCAATGTGCTATAGTAAAGGACATACCATTCATTTTACATTAATAATAAATGTGTCAATCATTATTAGATTATGTTCAGTCGAATCAAAAATGCAAAGTAATATAACTTCCTAGCAGCCTTTCATTAGCAAATTATGTCAGAACTCCAGTCTAATCGTCCATGATTTATGTCCGTGTCTGCCCCACCCCTCTCGTTCCATCCCAGCTATCTTTCACTTCTGTCATCTTCCACACCTGTTCATTCCTAATCACTTACCTTTATATTCCCCTCGTGTTTTCCAGTCTTTGTCAGAGCGTTGTTTTTCCGAGTTTGTTACCTGACCCGAGTAGTTGGTTTCCGAGTTGTTGTTGTTCCGTTCCGTCTGTTTTGGTTTCAGGCCATTCTTTGTCTTGGTTTTTTGTTTGTTTGCATTTTCAGTATCGTCCATTCCCCTTCGTCTCGGACTCCACCACAGCCCATCCATCTGCCTGCCATTCACCCGGTCCCCGCATCTCACCCAGCCATTCCTGCCCTGCCCGTCATCCTCCCGAGGTCCCGCTGCCTACATCACTCTACCCGTCTGCGCCGGAGCTGAAACCCCCTTCTTGTGAACTGTTTTTCTGTTTGTTTGGAGCGTCATCATTTCTGTGCTTTCATATTGTGAATAAACTCACTTGCTATTGGATCCCCCCTCTCTCTCTCTGTGCATTCTTAACAGTACACTCTGACCAAGAAATGGATCCAGCAAGTGCTGATGCTTTCCGTTCAGCTCTGGTGCAACAGGGAGCGCTGTTGGGCCAACACACAACTCAATTCAACGCCAATTCGTTGGAGATGGACCGCATATCAGCCGGCATGGCGGATCTTCAACTTACTTCAACTTGCTCCCCCACTCCTTCCCCAGCCAAGTTCGAGGCTGAACCTCGGGTTAACAACCCGCCTCCTTACGACAGAGTCCCAAACTCATGCCGGGCGTTCCTCTCCCAATGTTCTCTGTCCTTCGTGCTGCAACCCCGGCGATTCGATTCAGAGCAGAGAAAGATTGCTTTTGTCATCACCTTGCTCATTGGGAGAGCTTGTGAGTAGGGGACAGCAGTCTGGTAAATGAGAGCACCCTGCATCAACAGCTTCGAGGACTTTAGGCAGGAGGCTAAGCTGTTCGACCAATTGGTCTGGGGTGACAAGGCAGTGTCCCAGTTGACGGGGTTGTCGCAGGAGGGCCGCTCCATCACAGATTTTGCTGTGAAGTTCCAGACCCTTGCGTCCTCCTGCGGTTGGAACGACAGGGCCCTTTATTCCTGTTTTTTGGCTGGGTTGGAGAAAGATATCCAGGATGAGATCGCCATCTGCGAGCCGCCCAATGACTTGAATTAACTCATTAATTTGGCTTTGCGCGTTGAGACACGACTTAATCTTTGGCGACAACGTCAGGCTGTTCGCACATCCTGGATGTAAGAGGGAGCCACTGTCAACCCACAGTCCCCAGTTGTGGAAGTTCCCGCCAATGACCCTAAGCCCATGCAGCTTGGGAGGATGAAACTTTCCTCCCAGCAGAGACAGCAGCGCATGACTCAGGAACTGTGCCTCTACTGCGGGTGATCGGTTCATCCGGTTCTGCCTGTTAACCCTTTCGCGCGTACGATCACACCGGTGTGATCATTCTTGGTTAGGCTCAGAAGCTCTCTTAGCGCTTATTATGTTTTATGGTTGTTAGCGTTTTCAGTCACGTAATGTTTATTTGTTTCTTACGTTTTAAATGATGCTGCACGATCACACATAAATATAAACACAAATACCAGGAATAAACATATATAAGTTTAATTTTAACTCACATTTATTTGTATAGCGCTTTTCATATACATCATCTTCTACATAGCGCTTACTTCTATATATAGCCTATACTTTTTATGAAACGAAGACAAAAGCATCCTTCAAACAAAACGTTATGTTATTTGTATTTTCTTAGATTTCATATTTCATTCATCACAGAATAGGAAAATATATATTGTTTATACATAACGGAGGCAAAACAAACCTTTCAAACAACATGCGGTTATGTTTAATTCCTGTCAATCTATTGCGTAGGTAATTATAAAGTTAACTTTATTCCTCTCTTAGTTTGCCAGACACTTTTATGTTATTCAAAAGAAGCGGATGAGCATTTTCAAATCCAGCAATCTGTCTCCCGGACAAATCGCGGTGCCCGTGATAACTTGCCAATCAATCTAACGTGAACATTTTAAACATTTGTACATATTTAACAATTAGAAAATTAACAATCATTTCATTTCACAATGCATGTAAAAGTGTTAAAAAATATTTGGTTTGAAATATACGTTCATATACATATAAGCTGCAGCGCGCCACTGTGTGATGTCGCGCCACTGTGTAATGCCATGTCACAAGCTTTATGCGTCTCCATAGTAACTGGACTCGATTCGTTCCAAAATAATGGTCGCATAAAAAAAACTCACGCTGTGGGGTCTGTCGCCTGAAAGAAAACTCACGCGCGAAAGGGTTAAAACACAGAGCCCATCGGTAGTGTGTAGAGCACTGATGGGCCGTGCGGCAAAAGTCCCTCCTCAATCTTTTTTGTGTTTGTTTGAATCCTATGTTTTGTTTCAGGGGGTGTCTACTCCAGCTAAGGCGTTGGTGGACTTTGGGGCGGAGGGTAACTTCATGGACGGTCAGTATGCTGCTCATTTAGGTCTTACCCAAGTTCCCCTGTCTCAGTCCCTTCCCGTTGTATCCTTAGCTGGTCATCATATGGTCACCATCACACACACCACACCCTATGTATGCCTTGTTGTCTTGGGCAATCATCGTGAGGAGGTTGTGATTTTCTTAACAGAGTCACCCGGTACCCCCATAATTTTGGGGTATCCGTGGTTGCAGTGGCACAATCCTCACATTGATTGGTAGAGACAGTCTGTTTTAGCCTGGAGCCTGTTTTGTAATTTGTCTTGCTTGGGTGCTGCCTCTCTCCCCGTGTCTGTTTCGGCCGATCTCTCTGAGGTCCTGACAGAGTACCACGGTCTCCGGAGTAGATGTTCTCTCTGTCTTTCCCTGTCTGGTCCTGAAAGATCCTCGGATCCTCCCGTTTGGTCTCACAAACGCCCCAGCAGTCTTCCAGGCCCTCATTAATGACATGTTGAGGGATATGGTGGATAAGTTTGTCTATGTTTACCTGGACGACATTCCTATTTTCTCTCCCTTTCTCCAGTTTCATGTCCAGCACGTCAGAAGGGTCCTGCAGCAGCTTCTGACTAATCATCTTTACGTTAAGGCGGAGAAGTGTGAGTTCCATACCGACTCTGTTTTTATTCCTTGGACACATTATTTCAGCCCGAGGTGTCAAACTAGATCCTGCCAAGGTCCAGGCCATGGCCAGTTCCAGTTTCTCGTAAGGCGTTGCAGCGTTTCCTGGGATTTGCCCATTTTTATCGGCATTTCTTTAGGAACTTAGGCTCGGTTGTTACTCCGCTCACCGCACTAACATCCACCAAGGTTCCATTCAGGTGGAACTCACAGGCTCAGGAGGCTTTTGACGAACTTAAGTCCCAGTTCACATCTGCTCCTGTGGCTATCTTGCCATCCTGACATTGTGTCTGACAGGGGGACGCAGTTTATTTCCCGGTTCTGGAAAGAGTTTTGTCGACAGATCGGGGCCACATCATCAGGGTTTCACCCGCAAACCAATAGGCAGTGCGAATGAGCCAATCAGGATCTCGAGATGGAGATCCGAGTTCCTGGAGCCATCAGCTCTCATGGGTCGAGTACGCCCAAAATTCTTTACCTGTCTCTGCTTCTGGTTTGTCTCCATTCAAATGTTCTATTGGTTACCAGCCCCCTCTATTCCCTGCGGTGCCGTCGGCCACAGCTTTGCCGACCTCTAGACATACCAAATTGGCTGCCGACCATCACCGAACCCCTTATCCTACCTACGTCTGCGGTCAACGTGTATGGCTCTCGACTAAGAACCTTCCTCTCCGGGTGCCCTCTTGTAAGCTGACACCCAGGTTTATAGGAATATACTGGATTGCTAAAGTGCTGACTCCAGTGGCAGTTAGGCTCCGTCAACCCCTCTCTCTTGGTCGGGTTCACCCGGTTTTCCATGTGTCTTGGATCAAAACGGTGCCATCATCTCCTGTTAACCCCCCTGCCTCTGCCTTAGCCCCTCCCTCTCACGACTCCTGGATGACGTTCCGGTCTATTCCATCAAACGGATTCTGGACTCTCGTCGCAGGGGCAGAGGTTTTCAGTACTTGGACTGGGAGGGCTATGAAGGAATGGAGGTCCGGAGGAATGAAGTTGGGTGCCGTCCTGGGATATTCTGGACCATTCGCTGATCGAGGACTACCGCCGCAGGGTAATGTCTCTCCTAGGATGACCCGTGGTGTCCCTGGGAGGGGAGGTACTGTCAGGACTCCATTTCTTTTGCCCCGGTTTTGTACTGTTAATATGTTGTGTCTGTTGAGCTCCGTTGTCCGTGTCTGCCCCACCCCTCTCATTCTGTCACAGCTGTCTTTTATTTCTGTCATCTTCCACACCTGTTCATTCCTAATCACTTACCTTTATATTCCCCTTGTGTTTTCCAGTTTTTGTCAGAGCATTGTTTTTCCGAGTTTGTTACCTGACCCCAGTAGTTGGTTTCCAGTCCAGTCCTGTCTGTTTTGGTTTCAGGCCGTTCTTTGTCTTGTTTTTTTGTTTGTTTACAGTTTCTCCTCCGTTTTGAGTATCGTCCATCCCTAAATGAGATAAGTGTGAACAGTCCAAAGGTATACTGGGGTGTCATGTCTCGACCGTGTAAAACCGGCACAGCCTATTAACATCCATAGTCCCTTACAGGGTGTGTGATGTATACAGAAGAAGTTGTGCAATGTATGCTATGTTTAAAAATGTGGTAAATCCAAAGAAGGGTAACATAGAGTACCAGAGCTAAATATGCACAGGCTGACATATGCAGAGAAAGAAAACTACACCACCAGTCAGCAATAGGCATGCTAAAAGTAACATAGGAGGGGCAGTAACATTGAGAAAACATATATGCATGAACTTAACCAAGGCTTGTTAGTTGCTCCAGTAGACACAAGTCGGCTTTGTTTGTTTTAATAAAGTCTATCTTTGGGCAATGGAACCCACTGTTTGAGAAGTGTTTTTGTATACTATGAAAAACCCACATTACTCTTCACCCAGTCCCCGCATCTCCACCCAATCATTCCTGTTGGCCAAAACTCTGCCCGTCATCCTCCTGAGGTCCCGCTGCCTGTTTTTTCATTTGTTTGGAGCATCGTCGTTTTTGTGCTTTCATATTGTAAATAAACTCACTTGCTATTGGATCCCCTCTCTCTGTGCACTCTTAACAATAAATCAATATTGTGAAAATAAAGACATGCTGCTAATAGTCTGCCACGTATACCCTGCCATCTTGAGCTACATGCATTGTCTGGAGATGCCCAAGCCAACAACACAGAAAGAATTACTCGCGATGCAAAACTACTTCACTGAATTTGTCTGGAAACATCTGAATGGAAAACTGTCAGTTCTCGCAAAGCTAAGTAAAACACCAATATATGTATAGCATCCTTTTTCACACTTAATCTCTGTTCAGAAACCTCAGATTATGAGTCTAAGGCTGCTTCAATTTCTTAAATGAGAAAAATGTTAGCCGCCCTCCAAAACTGCAATGAAAAATGCATTAGACCACAACTAGTGTGACCTAACCAGCTCCATAACCAAGAAAGCACAGCAGCGTTTATACTTCCTAAGAAGACTTAGGAAAGCATATCTTCCATCCCACATCCTCACTACATTTTACAGAGGAACCATCGAGAGCATCCTCTCCAGCTGCATCACTGCCTGGTTTAGGAATTGCACCGTCTCGGACCGCAAGACCCTTCAGAGGGTAGTGAGGACAGCTGAGAAGATCATCGGGATCTCTCTACCCTCCATCATGGACATTTACACCTCACGCTGCATCTGCAAAGCCATCAGCATTGTGGATGACCCCACACACCCCTCCCATACACACTTTGCCCTTCTACCGT
>JAZGTJ010009080.1:0-19930 GCA_036877575.1 Botia almorhae | reverse complement strand
CACAATTTTAAGTTTAGTCTGACCCTATGGATAGTGTGGACCACTTGACCACTTTTTTTGCTTATTGGCTCCTATTGATCGACCTGCTATATCCTTGTGTTGTTTAGCAGCTCTCTCTCACTGTCACTCTCTATTTTTCTCCTCTTGAATCTTGAGGGAGAGCGTGTGTGTGTATGAATTCATTGTGTTTTCAGGAGTGCCTGTGGCTCTTTGGACTCTGATTGATGAAAGCAGCATGAAAATGCAATTTTATTCTTCTTTGGAAATGTTGCCTTCTTTGTCTTTGAGAGGAGAACACCTTAGATATACAATATCTCACTTCATGAAATATTCATGGCAAATGCTAAAATAACCAACCACCTGAGTATATGTCCCACTGGTGCCTGTTTTCATCCTAGCCGGAAGACTACTTGGATTCCAGTTGAATACATCAATACAATTTGAATGTGTGAATAGAGGAAGATTAAGCTCCAGGTTGGGCCAGGTTGTAGAACATGTTTTACATCACCTTTTCCAAATGCTGATCCAACATAGATAATAGAGAACTAACCATGTTTACATGTTCAGAAGAAAAAAAAATATTCACATGCAAAACTCACTGTCTGGGGGTTACTAGCCCAGGCATGGCTGTGGTGGTATAAAAAGTTAGTAGCATTAATCTCTTAATTAATCTCTTAATTAAAAAAAACTCCATTCGATACTCCAGGTTTCACAATGAATTCCTCCTTCAGAGGAAGTGACATCAATCTCCAGTGTGTCCAAGTGTAGTGGACAGTTAGGTCAGCTTTTATTTCATCATTAAAGTGGAAGCAGATGAAAATGGCCCTGTCAGGAAAGAACTGTTATTCTAGTGACAATTCTATCTTCTCCTCATTTACTCGCTCTCTCTTTCTCTTTATTTCACATTCTCATGCTCTCTCGCTCTTACTTCCTTCGTTTCCTTACCCTGCCTCTGATGCATCACACACACAGTAACTAATGCCAGCATGAGTGTGAGAGTGCTGTTACACATTTATTTCAGCCACAAATCTGTCATCTTTCACACAGAAAAGGAAAGGGGAGGTGGAACAGGAAGGCAGAGAGAGAGTAAAATAATTTTAGGAGGAACAATCTGAAAGGCCACTTTAGATTTATGTGGTATATACTGTTTGATGTATTGTGTTTTTTTTAAACCGTATTTAAACTGCATCACACGAGCTAGAGTGTGTGTGTATGTGTGTATTTATTTGTAGAAACCTCTGTGACAATAGTTATTTTTTACTGTAAAAATGCCGATAGTTTTCCGGATAGGAAGATATGAGGGATATTAGGACAAGTATGATAATACCCTTAAAAGTTGACCTTGTGGGGACATTTTTTGGTCCTATGAAGAAACAAGCTTATAATTCAAAATCACTACTAAAACAGCAAAATGTTTTCTGTGATGGTTAGGTTGAGGGGTAGGAATAGTGTAGGAATCAAAATATGCAGTTATACAGAGTATACAATTTGTACAGTGTAGTGTGTGTGAGACCCAAAGCACTCTTTAAGTCACACAATGTTACTTTTTACTTGGATAAGGAGAGTTACTCATACCCCCAGGTATCTATTGCTTTCTCCCCCTCATGCTGAGGTTACAGTCTGTGGGCTGACTGGACAATGCCCACTCTTTCATTTTTGTCCATGAAATTGTCTGGTTAAGATGCTGTGTTTATTGATGCAGGGGGCCTGTGAGCAATCTTACACAGACACACAGACACACAATTACACATTCATCTTTGTGTTGTGTATTTTTTGTGAGTATGTGGAGAGAAGCTGGATATTTGTTCTGTTCCTTTGGACAGGGGGTTTGGGTGGGGCTCAGTTTACAGTTAAAACAATACAGCTGAAACAAGTGCAGGTGAGACACAGAAGCTGTGAATCTCATAAGTGTGGCTAATGTATGAGTTACTTAGGAGTAAAAGTACTTTCAGAGAGTGCAAAGCAACCAATCACTACATGAATGCACCTCTATTAATGCAGAGACACCCAGCAAGGCACAGTGCTCCATTAGCATGTTTAAATGGCATTTTGTTGTAATTCATGGTCCAGATCAACCCACAGTAGTGGGATTGAATGAAGAGCCTGCATCAGCAATCAGCATTTGCATTAAAACAAATAAAACAAGAGTAATGTCAATCTGTGGAGGTGTAAAGAGTTTATATATAGGAGAAAAATGCTCTCTTAAATTATTTCAATTTGGCAGGTATGTGGTGTTAAAAATTCAAAAGTCACTAAATCCCAGAGCTGGTAAGCATGATGAGTGGATATGAAATGGAAATGAATTATGGGATGCATCTGTCATGGACAGATTAGTTAGGAAAAAGTCAGGCTAATTTACTCACTGTGAATGTGTAAATTATGCTAATGAATCAACAGATGAGGCGAAAGTGTTTGTCGTCCAATTAAAAAGTTCTGACTGGAGGTTGTTAAGCTCACCACATTCGGTGACTAACCATTTGTTTGTTTTGGCATGCGATGCTCTTGATGATTGGCTCATCATCCTACTGATGGATGCTTCATTAGCATATTTCAATAGCCAGGCTGGACTTGCTGTATTTTGTTGCTAGGGTAGTTTTAAACCACATTGTTTGTTTTGGCACATCACACTTGCAGTAAATGTCTTCCTGCATTGTTGTGTCTTGTTTTTTGCCAGATGATCCCCTGCTTTGAAATGCCGCTGTCTCATTCTACCTTCATCTCCTGTATAAAAAGCACGGAACACTTATTTCTCTAAAGAAACCGGCATATTGTGACACACAGATGGCCGGCTAATGAATTGCAGAAAATAGAGCATAGTTTCACAGACACTCAGTCAATCAGGCAGTGGGCATGCTAGTTTATTAAATCACTGTTCATCAAAAGTTGGATCTGGTTCACCCGAACACCAGAGAGCTGGATGGCAGGGTGAGGCAGAAGGACCTTTTCATTCATTGACTGATGCATTCAGAGAGAATGAAGAACTTTGACAAAATAAAAGCAGATTTAAGAGAACAGACTCTTAGCCCTTTTTCCTACATCCACTCAGCCACAAATTGCTATCAGTGCGGTCTACAACATTCACAAAAATACTGTGGCTGGAAGTAGATGGTCCAAAACAAGTGTAATCCCTTCAATCTTGCTCTAAATTTCCCAAACGATGTGCAGCGTCTGCTTAACATTGTTTCCAGACACCTTATTTACTGTTTTAATCTAAGGAAATGTTAAGGTAATTTTAAACTCGATGCCGATACTCTTTCAGAAATAAATGTACAACTATGTTCGTCCCCCACTGATGTGCTTTAAACTGCATGCTATAAGCTTATACTATAATTACAGACTATTCTTTTCTCAGAAGTGCTTGGAGCTTGGGTTATCAAATTCAGCCATTGGTTAAATTGCACCCACTGTTCTCTGCATTTTATTCTAGGTGAAAGTTTAAGATGCTGAGTCATTATCTTGTAATAGGGCCCCAAATCTGAGGCTATTTTAGCTGTGTTTATTGTTTTCAGAAAATTGTTTCTCTTTTACTTCCAATTGGCCTGAAATGGAACAAACAGTTTTACCATCCACATGAGATGTTATTGACTGTGTCCCATGGTCATTTTTGAGCTCTTTTGAATTCTTAACACTAAAAGAGATGGTCAGAAAATGAGTCCTTCATGTTTTTTCCCTTCCAACAGCAATTTTCCTGGGATCGTTCCGGCTGCCTTATGAAGAGATCCGGGATATCGTGCTGGGGGTGGATGAGGAGAGGCTAAGCGAAGCGCTAATCCAGGTGAGTTGTGTGTGCATAGGCACTTTCACATAATGCAACTTGATCCCTGTTTGAAACCTTTATCCGCTCACAGGGAAATGTGTGAAAACACATGCAAACATATACAGGCCGCAGTCACATCCAGGTCCTGGTGTAACACACCATCACCAAAAACCTTTGGGTTTTTTTTGTGCTGCTAAAAAGTGTGTGTGTGAACTGACACACATACCAAACACAACTTGAAACGGACTGTTTGTGTCATTCTTGTGGATTCTTCTTAGAATCCTGCATTTTTATTTGGGAAGCTCTTTACGCTTGTGTTTACTCAGGGATTTATCATGCCTACAGATGACTGCGCATGCATTTGAAAGGCATTTAAAAGGTCCTTTTGATGCCAGGCAGGCCTTCATTTACTACACTTGGTCTGCTCTCATTCACTTAGGCCGTGTGGAAGCTCCACTTTCACTCTCATAATAGCTGCTTTGGGACAAGACTTGGCAAAAGTCCTGCCACCCCACCCGCACTCCCGCTAGCCTTTGTCTTACAGGCAAGATTGATGATCCTTCAGGAAGCGTTTCACGCCCTGACTGTCTCAGTGGTTTTTGTTCATCGTAAATGTGGTAATTGCAAATGGCATGTGTTTCCTGAGCTAAAGATACCTCAGCTGTCTATGAAAGAGTTGATCTCATTTACATTAGACCACCCTTTTCCTCATGAGCCTGGCCCTCTCTAACCCTGTAAGCCTCTGGTGGCTTTTTCATTGCTGTGAATTCAAAAAGTCAACTCTGTTTCACAATCAACAGCAGGCATCTGTCTCAGAGACAACTGGGGGATTGCAACTTTACCTCAGATGTTTGCCTCTTTAAAGATTGGGTAGCTTCCTCTTCTAGTGAGATTCTCTCAGTTTTGCTTATATTTTAAAGCCTATAAGTATGTGCATGAGATAAGGGATATTTAGATGCCCTGGTTCACACTGGGCTCTTCTTGGCTGTTACTAGGAGCAAAGATGACCTTTAATTGCCAGGCGGTTTGGGCTGGGTGTGGGGCGCCTGAACTGAGGTGACAGTGCTGTCGCTCTTTACAGAAGCAGGAGAGCTAAAGTGATGACCTTTTCCCACATTCAGCTGCGCTTTATGGAGGAGACTCATCTGTCAGTTCCATACACCTCCATCCCTTGTCTCTATACTTGGTTCCATCCTTCTTTCTCTCACTCTCTCTCCCGTTCTTTTTTATGTGTCTTTTTGCCTTGCTCGCTCAAACCGGCCTGCTCACATTTTTCACCTTTATCACTCTATCCTCATCCCTGGAATTCACATAGCCAAGGCATGATATACCTGTCTTTATCTGGAATGTAATGCACAGCTTGTTTTATAATGCTATAGTTTTCTTCACAGCTATATGGCTGAATGTGCTTTAGTAGATGTGTGGCCTTAGTCATGCTGATGTTTGTGAAGGTTTGTGTGTGAGCTTGAAAAGTTATTTCTGCTCTGCCTCAACATCTTTCCCACTACATCAAAGAGCTGTCAAGTCACACATCAGGAAAGACAGGCAGATGAGTGTGCATGACCCACCTGTCACACTTTTCATCCAGGCTGGCCGTTACATAGAAAACAAGTCAAGTTAAATTTTATTATCGCACTTGATGGTACAATATAGGAAAGAGGACATAATACATACAGTAAATATGTAAAACATTATTTATGACACTTAACATGACTACAACCACACTCCAAGCTAGTAGTGTGCATTAATATAGCCTTTCCTTTCCATGTATCCACTGCTATGAAAATTATTAATTATATACAGTTCTTTTATATGGTTACTAATAACAGTCTAAGTGTCATGTAGAGCTAATGTGAAAAGTCCTGTTTGTCAAAAGAAACATGAGCATGCTGTTTCATATTCTAAATTGATAAGTTCTGTTCTGTTTGGTCTATGTTGTCTTTAAGTATAAAGGGTCAAATTGGCTCAGTATATGGAAATTGTATAGAGCTGTATGCAATCGTGAAGAGAAAGACCTTCACTGAAAGCATCTCTCTGAAGGCTGTAAGCGTTGCTAAACAGTCTTTTACAGATGTGTTGGAGCTGATTGTCTCAATGCATTTCATCCTACACATACTCCTCTAGCTCCATCAGTTCAAGCGAGTGATGCACAGACCTGTAAACCTCAGCAGGCTTGCCAGCATGTAGCATTCATACAGCAGGCAGCAGTGTGAAGCCTCTCATCTTACGCCTGCCTGCACAGCCAAGCACTCAAACACTTACTTTCCATTGTGTGGAGAAAAATGCAATACCTCACTCAGCCTCTCTCTGACAGGAGTGAAGCTTAGCTGCTCTTTTTATTTGTATTTTTGGCTCGGTCCTCTTTTTCTCTCTTTTTCTTTTTTTAATAGTTTTTCTTGCTTTGTGAATGTCATTTCACATTTTCTCATCACGCAAGCAAAGAACCACCATCCCACTTGACAACAAAGAGCCTGCAAAACAATCAGATAAAAAAAGCATTTATTATAGTCACTGGTCTAGGCAATGGCCCTCCACAGACACAGGAGAAAGGGATTGAGGACTGGGCACGTGCAGAAGAAACCTCAGTCTGTACGCCTGATTTGTTTTCGCACCCCTCGTGTATGTTGTTCAGAGCGCCTGCTGCACAGCTCCACAGCAGATTCAGCCACACTCTGCTTTGTTTAGGCTACCAATGAGGCCACAACCTCAATGCTTCTGTTCAATGCAAATACCTTTACACTTTTATATGTCCATTCTTCTTGTATTAATACGGGTCAGTTTCTAACATACACATGCTATGTTCTTGTTTAGAATTAAATGCATTTTAAATGCATATTTATTTATAAGCAACTGTTAAGCGCATTATGTTGCGTTAGGGTTTGTAAAACTTAAAAAGGTATGATTATTGATTGCTCTATGTGACAACATAGTTAAAGATATACATTAGGCACAAGGTTTTATTGTAATAAATTGTGTGAATTTCTATTAATTATAAGTATTTTTACTATTTTTCAACTAAATATAGTAAATGGTGCAATTGAATTAGAAGCAATTACTAAATGCTTCCTCAAAAAGTGGTAGGAAATGTTAATACAATGTTTAAAGAACTAGAAGTATGAAGTAGAATCGGATTTGGAACCAGATTTGTTATAATTCCCATTCCTATTAACAAGACTGTGTGAAGATAAGGGTGCAGATTTCAAACTCCTTAAGGAAACTCCTAGACAGATTTTAGTTATTGCTAAGTCTGTGTAATCAGTTTAGACCATAATTAGAGGAACACATACTTGAATAGCTCATTCTCTGCTGGGGAGTCAGTATCTTAAGCTTGTGGTCTCCAGTGGGGTCTTAATCTTTTAAAGAACCCTCCTCAAGCCTGTGGGAGAACTTTAATGCGGGGATAGTGGTTTTTGGTTCAATGCCCTTGCATTGTTGATGCCAAAATAACACAGAAGCCAAAAACCAGAACAATGCAGATATCATTAATAAGCTCTCAGAGGGTCTGTCCCTCACTAAAATAATGCACCAGTGGCATTATAGTGTGCTGAGGACAGGACAATATACAATCAGCATTCAATGGGAATTAATAGACCACACTAATCGCTATGCAATAAAATGACAAACGAAGCAACGAGGATAAATGAGGACTCTGTAAGCATTTCTCTGGAAGTTTTAGCCACGTGCAGGAGACATCCAACTACCTCATAGACATAGACAGAATATCATAATATATTCAATTTTTTAATATTTCTTACTTGCTCTCATGACAAGAGTTGTACTTGGGCCCTGTCCTGCCCCAGAGCAAAATTTTATCTTTAGAATTCTAATAAGCTTTTCCATCCACATCAGATTTGAGACGGACTCAACCTTTGCGCTCCACATATAGCATTATCAACCGGGAGCTGTGTAATGAACGCTACACGCTTTCATTTGAAAATGTCCCGCCACACATCTCATTTAAGCGGGTGAGCTCTCATTACAGTGGGGCTAACCTCAACTCAGTTAATCTGTTTATCAAAAGGCAGAGGGAAAATTGTTTCATGGTCTTTGATAGTTCTGTATTGGCTTTGAGTGATCTTTCTTTTTGTCAAGTTGCACTAAAATATCGGTGAATCTATAATTGGCCAATTTGTTAAATACTACATTTAAACTTGCTAACAAGACATTTAAGGCCTTATAAATTGCTGTAAATTGCTATTCAGATCTCTGCTCTCATTAGGTTCGCAGATATCTATGCAAAATTAACAGGATACTGATAGGTGTAGCAATCACGTATATTATACACCACTAATATTTACTGTCACCTTCATATCTTGTTGAAAAATGTATATGTAACCTGGCAGATTATGTAGTAGAATATGCAATTAATTCAACTTAATTGGTATGAATTATAGTAAAGGACAAATTATAGTTTGAGTAATGCATAAAATATATAAAACAACAGGAAAATATATTTCATGTTAAACTCGTCTACATAAAAGTTAGATCCAATGCTTTTGCAGCATTTGATATTCATTTTTGTGCATTTGTTTATTTTGTAGAGTTTAAAGCATATTTCTCTGTGAATCATTGGCAGGTTATATTACATTATGCTGTAAAACAATAAATAGTGCATTGGGGTGAGTGCTTTTTATAGTCAGTGTCTGTGGTCATACATATGATATCATGTATGATATGAGTGTATGAGATCTCAGGCCAGTGGTGTAAGCCAGCTGGCTGGTCTGTCTATCTGTCTCTCACAGTGCACTCAGACTGTCTGTTCCTGCAGCAGCACAAGCTGCAGACACCTCCGAGGTTCAGTTCATTCTTAACACTGTCTCTTACTGCCCTAATTCATGTACTCATCTTTTCCAAGACAATGATTGTCACTTACTCTCAAAATATCCCCCGATACATGTAAATTCAAATGGCTCAAACTGTAGGTTGTAGTAAGTTTTATTATGTAGTAAGTTTACTGATTGTTATGTTCCCCTGCTCAAATGATCAGGCCTTGATATCTTAAAATGATATTTATAGTTTATGGTCGTATTCTTTTTCAGATCACTAACCCAGCCCCTAATAACAGTAATTTACTGGTTTAAAAAAAATCCTTTAACAATTTGGATTGCATCAATATTTTATCAATTTAAAAATAAATGGAGTCCCTTTCCATCTGTTTGTTTAGTTATTTTTGTCTTTCTTCACCTGTTGTGTTAATCACTTTAAAATTATACTTGGAAGACAACCTCTGATTGTGATTTGTTATTTATACAGAGGAAAGCAATTTCCCCCACTTTGCTTTTTCTGAGTGTATTTTTGCAAAATGCATGTTGTGATATTTTATTCGTATGCAATCAGAAGCAACATTTGGTGTGAATTACAAATACAATCATACTTTTCTAAAGCCATATTTTCTCATTTCAACCAGAGTACACAAAAGACAATCTATAGCTTGACAACTAGAAGAATCACGCTTTTACATCATGGAGTGTATTGGATCAAACAATCTGTGCTTAGGCTGTAGCAGCATGTCTATAACTTCATTCCAGTGCGCAGAGCCGACTATGTATTTAACAATCAGCCCCTCCCCAGAGGAGACCCAGTGACATCATCACTATGATGTGTCATTTTCTCAACTGAGCTGCAGAGCAGTGTCACCACAGCATTCCTTTAATTATATTTTATAGGTTATTTCCTGAGAGAAGGGCTTTATTATAAATGGGAAAAAATGGCTCAATTTTGAGTGACTCCTCTTCACATTAGTATGCTTCAACAGTGCTTTCTCCTTGTTATGAATTATGCCAGTAATTCTTTAGGATACTTCCCCATTGACCGCTGGACTACTGCAAAGGTAATGTACTAGTGTAACATGCCCATATGCAATTCAGTATTCAAGGGAACTCCACACCACCCATTTTCCTCATTATAGCATCTCATGTATTTTTGATCCCCGAGTTGATAAGATAAAAATGTAAAGTATGCTCCATGAGAAGTACGCTTTATAAGTGCATTTGGTTAGAATACCTACTAAAGTACAGATTCTTCGTTCATGTACCTACACCAGACACTGTCTTAAAAGTTGTGCTTACTTTTATAGTATATTAAATCATGCCAAATTATTAGATCTATTTATTAGATTATTAGATATCAAATAATGTCTGAATTCTAAAAGGGGACATTCATTTTTCACTTATAATATACAAAGATAATGTTAAGTTACTGTATTTGTCATTCATTCATTCATTTATCAGAATAACACAACAACCAAGGTATTAGAATACTAACCTTTACCCAGTAGCCAGACATTTTCAGTTTCACAGAATAAATTAACCATTTATGATGTGAAATGCTTTATTCAATAGCTGCTGTGAACTTTTGTTTTTGTGCGATGCTTTGTCCACACAGCAGGACATCAGGGTAAGTTTAAGATATCTTGTCTGCTGTTCCACTCAAAGAATAATACAGGCAGCTAATAAAGTATGTAGTATGTGTAACAATGACAAATAACCACACTGCTTGTCCTGTGCAATACAGCACCACAGCATTAGATATGACAGTATCACATTCTTGATACTCTTGATTCTCTAGTTCTTAGAAATCTGGGATTGCATTAATGACTTAATAGGGCAACATGAGGTCACATCCTGGAGAGAAATTTTTGTAGTGTTTTCTGAGAAACCAAGTGTCCATCCTTACATATATTCTGTCAGCCCTCCCTCCCGCTGCGGCTCACCGCATCGCTGCTGCGGCCTTCTCAGCATGCTTGTGGTTGGCTGAGCCTGTTAGGGGTTTTGTGTTTGCCCTTGCTTGTTATTATTGTTTATCTTGTTTGTCAATCATCCTGATTGCCTGCCATTTCACCATTTCCTTCATACATATTCATGAGCCCTCATTACCTGGCTCGCTGGTTGGTTGCAGAGCATGGCAATGGTGCCAGTCTTTGTTCCGGAGACTAACAACAGGTGACTGAAGCAGGCTGGTGTATTGTTGTCTGTCATTTGCATATTGTGAAGTGTCAGGACAGGACGATAAGTACGGAGGTGCACTGGGCTTCCAGATTACTGCATAAGCAGGAGAGACTGCTTGCCCCCTTAAGTTTAATTGAGGCTTGTTTCTGGCACCGCGCTCATAGGCTCCTATGCATAAAATGATAATTCAGTAGCAAACTGTGTTATACCGAGTAGCAAGCACTAGCGGAGATGCATGATAACTTACAACACAGAGAGGAACATGTAATTATTTAAAATCAGTGTCAGAAAAAAATAAAGGCTTATGGCAAAAATGCAACTTAAAGTGACAAAAATGTCCCAGATATTTGAAATGTTGGGACATACAATTTCCTTGTAATGAATTTCTCTGTTTTTGTAATTTGTTAACTGACAGTTGATGTATTAAATAATGATCAACCTGAGGACTGTCTGTTTATGAGTTTAGTAGGGCTTTAGTGCAGACCATTGTGACCTGTCGCTCTAAGATACGTGGGATTTTGAGTGTTGTTAAATGTGTGGATAAAAAATAAATAAATAAAATAAAATAAAATAAATAAATAAATAAATAAAAATCTACAGAACATAAGATATACTGTTAAAATATGTCATGACAGTAGTCAGCAGAGAGCTGTATGATCTGACATAGTGACGAGCCTATATATAAAATGTATTCTTAAATGTTATCTTTGTATTACAACTCACTGGTGTTTGATGTTGATTTAATTTACAAGGCATAACAGGCATAATTGTTTATATTGACAATATATTGCAAAAAAAGATGTGAAATCAGAGACCCTTTGAAATCTAATCATGTATGGTCACAGGAGATGCCGATCACTTCTGTAGACCACTTGTGATCAGGTCACCCAATATAGATTTCATAACCAGATTTGAACAGGGTCTTAATTTAGATCAGCATTTTGGGTATCACATATATGCAGTGATCATATACTGTGTATATATATATATATATATAAAAAATACATACATATATAATACAATACTATATATATATTTTTTTTTTTGTGACAGGCTCTAAACATACATGCATTCCTGTATATGTGTAACTTTTGCTTTGTTCCATTTTCTTTCTATTATCTTCCTNTATATATATATATATATATATATATATATATACATACATATATAATACAATACTATATATATATATATTTTTTTGTGACAGGCTCTAAACATACATGCATTCCTGTATATGTGTAACTTTTGCTTTGTTCCATTTTCTTTCTATTATCTTCCTCTTATCCCCCTCCCACTTCCCCATCACTCACCCACACCCCCCAGATTACACAAAAAGGTAACTAACTGCTCAGGTGCATGTGCTCTCCGTCTCTTAAAAAAGTTTTTAAACAGACAAAATTAATGTCATGGTCACCCTGTCAGCTTTGCCAGCTCTATCTCTCACCACCCCAAATAGAATTATTTTTTTTATTTCTCATTTATTTTAATGCGATTTTGGAATCTGTCATCCCAGGTTTGTCGCCTGTCAGTCGCCAGCTGTGGTTGGTGTCTGTGACAGTCTGTGGTGGTAGCTTGATGTAGCGGAATAGAGATTTCTTACTAATCTGTCAGAGTGCAGCTCTCTATATTACTTTAATGCCAGCAGAACAGCCCTCTAATGTGTCGTATGTTGTGCCCATCGAGGAAAATTACCCTCCTGAGTGCCTGTGGATGTGTTTTCCTGTCTGTCTGTTGCCGTTTAGGTCTTTGCTTCTCACTTCAGTAGCAATTGGTTGTTTCTTTCCTTTTTAATGGCTGTTTTATTAAAACAGTGGCCTTTCGTGTCATCAATATATATGTTCTTAAAATACAGATGTTATACGGTCCTGGAAAGTGTGTGATTACACTGGCAATTAGAGTGTTGTGCTATTAAACTGTGAGCAGCTGTGATAAAATTACGAACTAATTTTGTGGACCAGTGCGGTATTGAACCCTAATTGGATGAAAGCGGTTTACATTAATGATGTCATGATAATTACCCTGTTTATTTATTAATACTGTTTTTCATTCTTTCCTGTAGTTTTGATAAGGACTGCATGTTTATTAGGTTTCTGAGAGATAAGATGAGTACCTCATTAACACATGCACCTCTGATGTCAGGCTGAATCATGTGCTATCATGTGTATCACACGGAACAGATTTTCTCCAATCTTCATCCTTTTTGTTGCTGTTTCCCTAACATCAGAGACAGAGGCATTAGATGTTTCAAAACCTAGTGAGCTGCCTATTGAGGCAGCATTTTAAGACATCATAGGCACACTCCCTGATATTGAACATAATTCATTCAAAATACATTTTTAATATAAAACTGCATTTTTTGTGCTAATATTAAAGTGTGCTGTATATTATAGTGTTTCCACTGTTTTGATTCTAGAAGGATTCTCAGCTTTGTGCCCAACAGGCTGATCCTTAGCTTAGCATCATGCTAACTGCAAACTCTTGAAATAATTTAGTCAGTGCTTATATAAAAATTCCAATTCAGGTTCTTAAAAGGTTTATAACAGTCTAATTGTGTCACTTATTAATAACTTTACATGTTCTATAAGAGCTCTTTAAAGAGGTCCAAGTGTATATCATCAGATTACTAACTCTTCATAGACGAGTGAAATACATTTAGTAAAATGAACACATATGTCATGAATGAATATTTGCAGCTGGTCAGGGTATGTTTCAGAGTTTTCTCTGGTATTGATTTAAACAGAGGTCCCTGAAACGACTTACCGAAAGCCATGCTGAGAAGGCGCGGCAGAAAGGCGGCCGTATAATGTTACACTTGTGTGCTTGTCTGAGATAGAGACTGAGCCGCATGCAGCGATGTGTCCTAAAAAATGACAAACAGATCAATTAGAAGAAACAAAAAGGAGGGCAAACGGACAATCACATCCATCAGCTCTTTTCACAACAAACGTGTCTGAGTTTTGTGTTTAGCATCATATACAGGCAAGGTTACAGGCCCCTGTGCACCCCGCCTTTTGTGAATTCCTTCAGTTTAATAAAGAGTTTATTGCGCGGAGAACATTTTTATTGATTGTGCTGTCCCTGAGAGGATAATTTGAGATTTGTTGATCTTCCCTAGTTTCTGACTTTACCATTGGGCATATGCTCTGCTGAGCCGGGGGGAGACGTCCATGAGAGTAAATTATTCCCATCTACCCAAGCATGGTGAGCTTATTGTAATGGCTGCTTCCCTCAGCCTCTGCTGTGAAAACTTCCAAGCTCTCACCCAATGGGTTAACAAACACCATGCTGCTTGTATATTCTACTGTATATTTTAAATAGGTGCGATTTAGAGGCTATGCTTAGAATGGAATGGTAGGTTACTACTTTCTACTGAATGCTGCATACATTATATACTGCCTACTTTTTAAAAAGTATGAATTAAATTGTTGGAATTGTTTGTGTGTCAAACTGTTTTCACATGATGTGTTCAGTTCTCAACTTTGGAATTTGCAGCTTTTACTTTTGAATGCGTTTTTGGTTAGAATTGTTTGAACGTTTTGGTATATAATATATACCAAATGATATATACATTTTATACTTTGCAGCAATATTAAATGTAGTGGGCTAGTTTCCTATTCCAAACATAGCCAGAGTGTCTGTTCTGACTGAAGACTTTCTCATTACATGCTTGTTACAACTTGGCATAGGCTGAGTGTGTTCCCGGAACATGCTGACATCAAAGATCAAAGTGTACTGCTGGAAGCCCCATAGATACTGTAATTCAGTCAAAATGTTTACTGATCTCTCAGTTTTTCTATCCCATCCACTTCCAATACCAGATTAATCCCTATAACACTTAGGAACCTGACAGTCACTACATTATTACTCCTCTTATTTTAAAAGATACATGGACACATTAATTAATTATTTTTATCATGTTGTTCTTAATTGTTTTTATTACAGTCTGAAACAAGATGAGCAAGGAAGGTGTGGCGAGTGAGAGTAAAGCGTGACAGCATGCATGTATCTGGACCTGAAGAAAAAGTCCAAATGGTTGCATTATTATCATGGCATGCCATGTCTGCTAAGCCCCATCTTCCGCAGCCCCCTTCCCAGATGCAGATTGTGTCTGGAGGCCTGGAGAGAACAATCTGACTCAATCTGAGTTCAGCCGCCTCTCACCAACCCTCACATATGGCTCTGCTTGCGTGTCATTGACTCAGTATGCAGGGATCGGATAATTATGTAAACCAATGACAAGTGTAATGACAGTCAACGTTTCAGCTCCATATTTTAATGTCTTCTCTCTATCTCTGCTCTATTTTGGCAGTTTGTCCTATAGATGCCTTTGGAAAAGAGGCAACAGCAAAGCCTAATCGCTTGTCTCGACTGTGCAAGTGGCGACAGAGAAATACAACTCCAATAATGAGATTTGGCGGCGCATTAGCAATGATGATTGCTGTGGCTGAATGGGGTGCTGCTGTGTTGTTGTGTTTCATTCAAAATCAATGATACATTGTTTAGGGGAGCTTTGTTTGTCAGCCGAACCGCCAGGCTAATGTTCTTCAGACTCTTTCAGATGAGAGAAAGGCCATTTTACCGTAATCCCTCCCCCTGATCTTCGCTGATCTTCGCTGCTCGATCATGTTTTTTTTTCCTGAAACATCTCAAAGCCTTTCAACCATTTATTTAATTTAACATCTGAGATGATGGAGTCAACCATCAGTTTTATCTTATTGTCCAGACAATACAGGCTTTTGACACATTTTTATTTTGTCTAGATTAGCTTTGAACCGATTTTTTTAGTGCAAAGTGAGATGGGTGAGACATCCTAACAAAAAAAACAAAATACAAAAAAGTATTCACACCAAAAATAGGGTTCACACCAAAAATCCTGTTTTTCTTATGGATATGTTTATATTTTGTAGAAAGAACAAAGCAAACCGTTATCTCATCAAAATTGGACATCTTGTGATGTCCTGTTTGCTATAGAGAATATTATCAAGCTGGATTTTAACTGCCTACTTAATAGTTATATCACATTTTTCATTCCTTTCTACTTTCTGATTCTCTTGTACATAAGAGATGCATATCCATTATTTATATCAGTGAAGTTTATCAAAATCTCACAGTGCCAGAAATACTCTAATAGGTTATATATTTTAAGATTCAGGTGTCAGTGCATTGGCTTCATATTGCGTCAGACTTACCATTGTCAGCAGGACATTTGAAATCAGACCACATAAAAGCTTTTGCCTGGGTTTTAAGACATCCTATCAATGAAGAGTGCAAAAAAAACAAGAATTCTTGGTAGGATTTAAATTTTGTGTACATAATTTGAAGACACGATAGCATCCCTGATAATATGCTAATAACCAGAGCAGGAGTGGCTACGTTTAGTCATGTGACCGCAAGCACACCTTGGAAGATGGAAGAAAAATTGGAAGATGTAATGAGAGAGGAAATCTTCAGAAATTTTCCCAAGGAAAGGGCACCTCTTCTTTAGAAAAAAAGGCCACAATACTTTTCTCATTTACTCAGTTGACCTTTATGAGCACAATTAGCATTTAAAGAAAGTGAAGGTTCTCTTACTCGCTCATGTCAAATGCAGCATGTCTGTACTCATATAATTTAGGTAATTGCAAATTTGAGTGAGCAATATGAAAGTATATAAAAAATGTTTGGGGGAAAGGAAGTCAACAGAGTTTCCGACATCTGTAAAGTGACACATTTTTGTGGTGAACCTGTCTTTCACTTTACTAAAATACGCCCTCCTGGGATTGCGGGATGGAAAAAACAACCATAAACATCAGGGACATTTCAGTGACGTATTAAATGATGTGAAGGTATTTATTTCCTCGTTTCTCACAGTCACCTTGAATGCCATTTTCTCAGCACCGTAAAATGTTGAATCTCGGCTGAGCTCCAAGAGCGGCGCCGTGCCGAGGCGGGTTTACCTTGGAGAGCATTGACGTTATCCAGCACCAAGTTACTGAACTGACGAAAACAAAGATGGAGTCAAGACCAACATGAATATTTCCCATTGAACTGAGCTGCCATAGACTTATGTAGTCCAAACAGACCATTCTTGCTTAAAGACAGGCTGTTTTCTTCACTCTCTGCTCCTCTGCGCTCTGAGATTGGCAGGGCGCAGTAATGGGGAAAGATGTGAACATTAGGGAGTCTCTGTGTGAATCACAAGTGTTTTTCAGACTCCCAGCTTAAGGCACAATAGCATCTAAAGCCATGGCCCCATTTAAACTCTGCTCCACAGTTTACTGTCACTCACATCACCACAACAGTTCACCAAATGAGCAGACAACAGCAGTGTGTTTATTTGTAATGATTACATATCAGATGAAAGCAAAGCCTCGGCATGCGCTAAACCAATGTGTGTCGCTTGGTGAGCGATTAAGACAAATCGCCATCACTGCTTGGTGCTGTGAAGCTGTCTCTGGCCCCTGTGGACTTTATCTTTATTCTAGAGGGATAGGTGGGTTCTCCTGTGGCATCTCATGGGTGTGTGTGTGCTTTTCTTTTGTAGAACCTGATCAAGAATCTTCCTGAGCAGAAGGAGCTGAGCAGTCTGGCTGAGCTGAAGAATGAGTATGAGGAACTTTGTGAATCAGAGCAGTTTGGCATTGTGGTGAGTACAAAGGTCTTAACACAGAGAACTACTAGCCCAACTTTATAAGACTTTTACCACATGGTGACATGGTGAAGAACGTGGTGCCCAATCTGGAACTGTTTAATGAGTTTAAGGGATAATACAAATAATTGTGCGGTTCTTTAGAGCAAAAATGTGTACTAAGAAGATTCAAAATGACGTTGCATTAAAATGGCATTAAAAAGCTGAATTAACTTATTTTGAAAAATATATAGTATTAAAAATAGATCATGATACACTATATTGCCAAAAGTATTCGCTCATCTGCGTTTAGACACATATGAACTTAAGTGACATCCCATTGTTAATCCATAGGGTTTAATATGATGTCGGCCCACCCTTTGGAGCTATAACAGCTTCAACTCTTCTGGGAAGGCTTTCCACAAGGTTTAGGAGTGTTTATGGGAATTTTTGACCTTTCTACCAGAAACACATTTGTGAGGTTAGACACTGATGTTGGACAAGAAGGCCTGGCTCGCAGTCTTCACTCTAATTCATCCCAAAGGTGTTCTATCGGGTTAAGGTCAGGACTCTGTGCAGGCCAGTCAAGTTCTTCCACACCAAACTCGCTTATCCATGTCTTTATGGATCATGCTTTGTGCACTGGTGCGTAGTCATGTTGGAACAGAAAGGGGCCATCCCCAAACTGTTCCCACAAAGTTGGGAGCATGGAATTGTCCAAACTCTCTTGGTATGCTGAAGCATTCAGTTCCTTTCACTGAAACTAAGAGGCCAAGCCCAGCTCCTAAAAAACAACCCCACACCACAATCCCCCTCCACCAAACTTCACAGTTGGCACAATGCAGTCAGACAAGTACCGTTCTTCTGGCAGCCATCAAACCCAGACTCGTCCATCAGATTGTCAGATGGAGAAGCGTGATTCGTCACTCCAGAGAACGCGTCTCCACTGCTCAAGAGTCCAGTGGCAGTGTGCTTTACACCACTGCATCCAACACTTTGCATTGCTCTTGGTAATGTATGGCTTGGATGCAGCTGCTCGGCCATGGAAACCAATTCCATGAAGCTCTCTACGCACTGTTCTTGAGCTAATCTGAAGGCCACATGAACTTGGAGGTCATGTGGAGGTCTATAGCGATTGACTGCAGAAAGTTGGCGACCTCTGCACACCATGCGCATATTCGATAACCCTGCTCTGTCATTTTACGTGGCCTACCATTTGTGGCTGAGTTGCTGTCATTCCCAATCACTTCCACTTTGTTATAATATCACTGACAGTTGACTGTGGAATATTTAGTAGTGAGAAAATTTCACGACTGGACTGATCTGGTTGCACAGGTGGCATCCTATCACAGTACCACGCTGGAATTCACTGAGCTCCTAAGAGCAGCCTATTCTCTCACAAATGTTTGTAGAAGCAGTCTGCATGTCTTTATTTTATACACCTGTGGCCATGGAAGTGATTGGAACACCTGAATTCAATTATTTGGATGGGTGAGCGAATACTTTTGGCAATATGGTGTATATTGTTTATTGTAGGCAGGCTATGTGGTCATTCAGCTATATATTCAGCGGAATCATGCGTCTGCACTGACAAAACTGTGCAAGTTCTATTTTAGTGGTAAACGGATATCTGACACTAAGAAGGCATTTCAATTGCCTATTGATTTTATCCTTCTCATTTTCTTAGTCTTTTCTCTTCCCCTTTTCCTATTTCCTTCTGTCTGTTTTGTCTCCAACTCACTCCTTCCTATCTTCTTTTGTCACACTCTGTCACACAAGCCCTCACACATCTCTCTTCCTCTTCTTGTGCTCATTCACTCTCTTTTTATTTCAAATACTGAACTCTTTCCAGTTCCATTGCCGTTCACACCGAAAGCTCTTTGCTTCTGTGTTAAGGATTTTGAGCTGAAAAGCTGAATGAGGGGCACCGGGAAATTAGGCATAGAGTGAGCGAGATTGAAAAAGAGCAAGAGAGAGAAGACTACCTTCAGGCTCTGTGCAGGATCAGCGCTATTCAATATATAAAGAGACTCAGTAATGTATAATTAAAAGGCCAGGAATATAAAGGGCATTTTTTATGACAAGTCAAATCTGGTAGCCTGGTTTGTGACTGACAAGTTCAGATTTTGATAAATAATAAAGAACGAGGCAGAGCTTTATTTTACTACAGAACGTGATTACGCCTGTAAGTTGTTTAACTGGAAGGGCTTTTAGACTTTGTTTCTATATTGATGTGAATCGCACCTGGATTAAAGGAATACAAATAAAAAAGTGGAAATTCTGTCACCATTTGCTCACCCTTATGTTTCAGGCCTTTTTATTCAAAGTTTTTCTGATTTTCCTTCTTTGTGGAACACAAAATTGGATACAAAATTGTTTGACTTTTTCCCATACAGTGAAGGGGAAAGTGTGTTGGATGTTTGGGGGTAAGCATCTTTCTTTTTCTAGTAACAAGTCACATAGTTTACACCATTATATTCAAGTTTTATGTTCAACAGCAATGCATGTTACCTTTTCATTTAAGTAACACTTTTCTTTTAGTTTTATACAACAACAACAACATACCAACTATTCTTATTTTTATTATTATTATTCCTATGATTATAATTATTGTAAATA